>JANVCC010010406.1:2283024-2415911 GCA_025345505.1 Todiramphus chloris collaris
TTTTTAACAACTCATAGCCATTAGACAGCCTTCTGAAATGGCTGAGGATTTTGAACAGCCACATATGCAACTTCAAGGAGTTCAGATGCCAAAAGAGCACCACCAAAACTGCCCACTGTGTGGTCTAGGCTACATCTCATTCATACCATGCCCTGTACCTTAATGTGCTCCAGGGTCATAGCAGCACATGGGCATAAGGGAAGGCTGGGGAGGAATTTGCAGAAACATTCAGTAATGTCAAAGGGTGCCACTCGGGAGGCACAATCAGGGACAAGTACCCAAGCCCCTGCTGGAGCTTCGCAGACTGCTTTATGACTGCACAGTCAAGGCCCTAAATTATGGTGCTTGAAAATTCTCCACGTATTGGACCAATACAATGCAGCCTGTATAGTACACAATAGTGTGACACAGTGAAGAGGCAGGTGGTAAAAACAGGGCTACGTATTGCAAAGATTCTGCTGAAAGGCCCAGCACATTCAGTGCCTTGTCTCAGCTCTCTCCCTGCAGTGCGTAACACAACTATTAACTGACTCATGACACAAGAATTTCAGGCCTTTGCATTTCAGCTCAGAGTCCTCTGTAAACTGATTTAGCCTCACTTTGAGTCACAGTGTTGGATTTCATCCTTGCTGTTTCAGCTTGGTTACATCCTCTGAAGATCTGAAGAGTTTCACCATTGGCACACTTAATCACATTAACATATGACAGCATGATTATAATTTGTGTAAACTGATAAAGCTCTTTGGGCATTTCCTCTGCCTGGGATTTGTCCTTGCATGTTTCTGAATCTCCTTCTGGGTACTGAGGGCTTTTGTAGCTCAATGCCCAGGGAAGAACCAACTTTGAAGTCTTCTGAGTACCTCAGTCACACTTCAGCTGTAAATAATTGCCTTCCCATCAGTACTTAACGTTTGTCTGAAATTTTAGTCACAGAGGTCATTTTTTTGCAGTCAGTAAGAAAACATTACTTGTATTCCACTAATTTCCTTATCTCTCTGGTAAACACAGTTCTCCACAGGGCTTCTAGCAGACGGTCGAGTAAGGAACAGGGATGAAGGAATAAGGGCATAAATAATCCCTGTTGGAGAACAGGATCTTTGCTAGAAAAGTCTTTCATAAAAAGGAGTGTTTGATCCATGCAGTGCTTTTGTAGATCATTTCATCATATATGAATTCTAAAGTCCTTCTGTAAGGACAGTGCCAGTGTACCAAGATAGAATTCCTCATAAGAATATACAAATCTACCTTGCTACTTTCCTGAAGATACCTTCAATCTACTTACCAGAACCTTGATGGTGGTGGGCTTTTTAATAAGCAGAAAACACTGTTCAACATTTCATCATTATGTTGCCATGCCATTTTAAATTTTTTTTATATTCCTGTCTGTTTTTTCACTATCATCTATTGTCTTTTACTTGGGCTTGTAAAGTTTGGGGACTCAAGGTTTATTAATTTTTTGCATCTCCTGGACTCCTCAAGTCCCTAGTAAATGACAAATATCTAGCATTATTGAGGAGGCATGTGGGATGGTGATGTGACCTCTCTGAATAACCTTTCTAAACTGAAGAAATAACTAACCTGTACTTTGTGTAATTATTGTCATTGTTTTTATAGTTTGGTTCTTTATTGTGGGGGGTTGGGTTGTTGTTGTTTTGTATGTCCTTTTCCGATTCTTATTTATCTTTACATAACAGATGCAAGCATGTAGAGAATGCTGATACCTCTACTACTTAATACCAGGGCCCATTTTTTCAGTGCATGTTTGTTTTTAATGTTGGGGTTTTTTTTGCCTTCTTTCAATCTCAGAATCTAGAGCACATTTTTATTTCTGTAAAGTTTATTTATTTAGGCAGCTAGAAAACGTTACTTCCTTTAATAATGGTAGAAGTGTCGCTTCCCCTCTCCCCCCACCGCCCACACACTCAAAAGTTTACCATTTTCTTCTGCCATTGCCTCTATAGGGAATGTTATATTGGTACTCTTTGGCAGCACTGTAGTCAAAAAATGCATTTAAATAGAGACACTCGGTAAAGTAAAAGCACATAGGAAGTTGGAGTTATTGATTTTTTTTTTTTTTCCTCTTTAAATGAGGCATTTTATGTCTCAAAGGATTTTACTGGAAGTCTACATAGTCTGCTTAAAGTAGCAGTGGAATTCTTCTGGGGAGCAAAGCACAATACTAAACTTATTTTTTTGTTTTCCTTACAGGCTGTAAGTATTGGTTTGTATTTATCATCAAGGTGACACTTTTTTGCTTTAATAGCTGTTCTCTGCTCTTTTAATCCTAAGATCTTAAGGAGTGCTTCACTTTTGGTTGTTATTAATACTGTCTGTATTACAGAACCAGATGGAATATCTCCAGTGAATTTTCTACAGGAGTTTAATTCTAAAATCCTGTGGATGCTATACAAACACAACCTCCAAGACCTGTGCCCTCCTCCTTCCAGATGCCCTCTGAGACAGGGATCCCTCGATCCCAGTGCAAAGGATGCAGAAAAACAGAATCTGAAAGGGCAGAACACTTTGATTTTTAAACTGTTACTAAATCTTTTGTGTCAAGTCAGTTCAATACTAAGATCCCTATGGCTGTTGTGTCACAGCAGTTGATAAGACCTGCATTTTTGTTTATGTTACTCACTACGAGCCAGACTTTCCTGCTTCCCACCTTGCGTCATGTGGCTGAGATTGGGGAGAGTTTACAGGCCTCAGAGGATGCACAGTTCAGACAGGAGATTTGGGACCTGAAAAATATCAGCGCGTCAGACTACCTGACCACAGCTTTCATCAACACAGTACAGCATGAGTGTAAAACACAGCTTAGTGCTCAACTGATTCAGAGTAGAATGTTTTGGGTAAGGAGGATTTGCAATCATTTTCAAGAAATTCACAACTAAGTAGCTAAGTGTTTCCTTAAGGTTTTCCTGTTGCGAAACTACTACCTTCCTGATGAAATAAAACTTTCTGGATAGCACAATAGGAAATTCAGTTATGATGTAAATAAATTGAAGGTCATGACCACAAAACAAGTAAAAAAGCATCACACAAGCAAAATACCACACTTGTGGTGACAGAGGAAATATTTCCTTTGGTAAATGTGACACTCTAGCTTGCAAGTCAGGATCAAAATCTTCTGCAGTGCCCTGAAAGCTCAAACATCCTGGCAGTCCAGTTGGATGATGGGGTCATGAAAGCTATTAACCATCACTTCAAACCCTCCAGGAGTCTCCTGCCTGTCCTCCAAACCGGGAGCAGAAAGGGAGTCAGGTAAACATGCCCCACCTTCATTTGGATAGCAGACACTGCCAAGCATATTCAGGCCAGGCAAAACCTGCTTTCCAATTCGAATGATGCACTCTTGCTAGTAGCAACCAATGAGGTGAATTTTGTCTTCTGAGAGGGTGTTTCTCACATAAAAATCTTGGCAGAGCACAATTTTATTTTCATATTTTGACTGTGACCTATTTTGTACTTTGCATCTCCTTTTGTGTCACAGATCAGTTTGGCTGCTTCAGGCAAAAAGGGTCTGAATGAAGAAATAGGAACCTACACAACAGTCCCACCATGGCAGAGACATGCAGAAGAGACTGTAGAAAGAGTAACAAGCAGTGGAAAGGTGTATGCATTAAAAAAGAAAATCCATTTTTCTTCAGTTACTCTCCCATGCAGCTCTGGACAGTAATTTTAAAACCAATGCATGAGTGGTAAATCTAGGGGAATCAAATGTTTCTTGCTGAATTTATGTCCCAGGGCAGTTTGGAGAATAGGGTGAAATTAATTTCTTTATTTTATTTTTTCACTATGACATTTTTTTTTTCTCTTTGTAAAGACAGTGTTTTGATTTAAACTGCTTTTCTGTACATTTAAAATCCTTAGACAAATGTTTACACCAAGAAGACATCATCAGGCTGACTACAGAGAGTCACCACCACTCAGTTCCTTGCTCCCTGAAAAAGCACAGACAGGTCTGGCAGGTATTCCCAGTGTCCTTGTACCTTTTTTATAAACCCTGCATTCAAACAACAAACACAATTTGCAACACATCTCCAAAATTGAACTAGGGTGGATAAAGGCAAGGAGAGGTGAGGGTGAAAGTTAAGTGATTAGAAAAATCAGTGAAAATGCAATCATATGTTTTTAACTTTCAGAACAGACTAAAGCTCACAGCTATTCATCTTCATGGGATTCTCAGATATTGAACATCTAATTATCTTAAACCATACACATGGCGGTGCAGTATGCAATACTCAATTTTCTGATTATCCCAAAATAGCATTGTAAATTAAAAAAAAAAGTTAACTGAATGGTTCACTTAATAACAAGACTGGTATACAGGTGAAATATTTAATGAACATGATTTTTCTGTTCAAGTTAAAGAGCACATAGTGTTCTTCAAAATAAACCTCACAGTGAGACTGATTTGGATTGTGTACACACGCTGAATCAGTAAAAGGGATCTAAGAAACTTGTGTCAACTAAGAGATGGCAGCACAGATATTTCATGTTTATTACCTTTAAAAGTCTTTGCTGCTCATTAATAATAGAATCATAGAATCATAGAATAGTTCTGGCTGGAATAGACCTTAAAGATCATCCAGTCCAACCTTATTCCTAGCCACAGCAAAAACCATATCCCTAAGCAGAACATCTAACCAGCTCTTAAACACTCCACCATCTCCCTGGTGACTCAACCACCTCCCTGGGCAGCCCATTTCAATGCCTGACAACCCTTTCTGGAAAGAAATGCTTCCTAATATCCAGCCTGAACTTCCCCTGGTTCAACTTCAGGCCATTTCCTCTTGTTCTGTCACTTGTCACCAGGGAGAACAGACCAACTCCCACGTCTCTACAACTTCCCTTCAGGGAGCTGTAGAGGACAATAAGGTCTCCCCTTGGCCTTCTTTTCTCAAGGCTAAATAGCCTCAGATTCTTCATCCTTTCCTCATAAGACACATGCTCCAAACCTTTTACTAGCTCTGTAGCCACTTAGTTTCTTGTCTTTTCTTTCTTCCCACTTCATTTCAATATCTGACCAAACACATAGAAACTGAAGATTTTTTTGGCATTCCTATTTGATTCAATAAATCTTAGAAATTCTGCTAATTCTTTCAATTTTTAAAAAATATTCACAGTTGTGTTACTGTGTTGCAGTACTAGCATTCAGTCAAATCTGAATGTCAGGTTTTGCTAAAACATGTCCTATGTACTCATGTTTTGGGAGTTGCACCTTCATCAGTTTTTTGAGAGTATAACCTATTTCTTTCTTCTTTTAGGGTTTAGTGGTTTTTTTTCTTTTGTAGCCTAGAAATCAGTTGTCCATGACCTGAAAGTAACTCCAAACATTTTCATTAAAAACCATAATGGTTACCTTCTCTGAGTTTTTTTTCTTTGTCTAGAGATCCAAGAAAATAACTGAATTAATTTTGAACCAAGGAAAAGAAAAAATTCCTAAAATTGATTTTGCATCAAGCTCAACTCCTTCAATGACATTAAATCCTTTATATAAACATAGCTGACCAGATTATCTAATGTCAAAATAATAGCACAAATTGAAGTATTTAAAATAAGAAAATAGATATCCTGCTCTTAAAATAAGGAGGGCTATTTCTGGGGTGAATAAAAGGAGGGAAGGGAGGGCAATTTTGTTCATTTTTGGCTTTTCTGAGATATTATTTATATCTCTTTACCTGGATAAAAGGGATTCATCGAATTAAGTCCAGATTTGGCCATCCTCAAGCTACCTTTTTTCATCAAATACATTGTTCAAGGAAAATTGTTTCTTCCTCTGTTTGTGAGCTAGTCCTCCTCCCTTGGTGAAGTGACACAGGGTTTGCATTTGGTTTTAATGAGCTTTGGGTCAATTGTCTTACTGGAATAAATGAGTCATAGCTCACTTTCTGGACAAAAAAAAAGGCTTCACTGCAAATCCTTACATTTAAGATTTTTCCTTCAGCATCATTGCTAGTTTAGGTCTGATCAGCACAGTATCAGCACAAATGCAGCTACAGCTGTCAAGCTAGCAATGGTATTCTTCAAATAAAACTAAAGAAGACTTCTGCTGATTTCGGTGTTTCATGAGTTGATCTCCTTTGATATATATAAAAAATATATATATATAAAAACTAGTAAGATAAATATTCTCTAGATAAGCAGCAATTGACAAAAGTTATTCCAGACTCTGTCAGAACAAGTGAAGCAGTTCGAGGTTAAATGCTGTTTGCTGGATCTCCCTACACATTACCATGTAAAATATTGTTTGTTTATGAATATCTTGCTCTGCTTTCTGCCTCCATCTCTTTGTGTTCACAGCTGGTATTACTGCCTGCCAGTTATTTTGCCAAGCTGTTTTGGCTACACAGGTTAAATGGTGATGGATAGTGAGGCCCTTGGTGCACAGGGGAGGCTATTCAATTCCCTGTGAAGAAAGCTGACCACACTTGTGTCCCTGTTTGAAAGCTCAACAGTAGGGCCAGAGGAAAAAGGAAGACTTTAGGAAGAGTGGATGCAGCCATCAAAATTATGAAAAGGAGCATTTGTTTCCACCTCTATCTTCTTACTGTTAAAAAAAAAAAAAAAATTTAAAAAATCTAAAATCCAAAAAAAAACCTGCAATGTTTCTGATGGGAACTGTAGGCATAAAATAAAAGATTGATTTCATTGAAGGTCCACTGAGAGTTGTGCTGAACAACAGGCTTACAGATGAAGAGGGGAGAAATCTTTATCATGCAGCCTGAGAGCTCATGCTGCCAGGAGCTCACTGGCTCCAAGGAGGATGGGAGTGCATATAATGAATATATACTGACCTTCTTGAAGCAGGATCTTGCACACTTTTGCTAGCATTTTTGTTAAGAGAAAAAGTCATTTAATGCGACTGCTTGCTTAATGTTATGTAAAGTACAGGCTGTTCCTAAAATAAAACTTCTCTATGGATTATAGTTCTACAGTGAAATAAATGACTTCTTAATAAGAGATGCTCAAACAACCTCAGGTTTTGAGGCCTGAAGAAAATTTTCAAGATCAGAAATCTGTTCTAATTTTACCCTCTTCTTCTTTATGCTATAAACTCAAATGCTGGATATGGGCATGTAGAGACTTATTTTTGCCACACTGATTCTCAGAATAGTGTAATTCACAGTATGCACAGTCTGAGAAGTAGGCTGTGAAATGAGAGAAGGTTGCTTATGCCATGATGAAATGAGGTGAAGACATGCTCATATAATTTCTCTGCTGCACAGTTAAGTTAGTTTCAGAGACAAGAAGTGACAAAGCTCTGGCTTCGCTGACTTTCCCCATAATCCTTTAAGGAGTCATAGGAATGAAAGCAGAGTGATCAGTCCCTGCCATTTAAATAGATGAACTAGGGCACCAAAGGCAAGTTAACAGGGATTATATGCAGTACTAGAATATTTTACAGCAGTGCCTGAAATTCTGTGTGGTAAATGTGCAGACAGATTCAAGCATCTTACTTTCAATTATCACAGCAATTAAAAAAACAAACAAAACAAACAAACAAACAACTGAAAAAAAAAGGGGGGGAAGAAAAATAAAGTAGTTGACTCCAGTCTCCACCTCTTCTTCCACCTTCCTCAAAAATTTTATAACTCAATGTTGAGTTTCAGTCACATTTGATAGAGACGTATCTCTCAGAAAAGCTGGAGTGCTGCAAGTTTCTGACAAATGAAGGAAAAGATTCAGGTGAGTATCTTCAACAGAAGGTTGATGTCTGTATTGTAAATTCAGCTATATTAACTAGCTAGAACTCATAAGACATGGTGCCAGAGGAAATGAGGTTTTGTAAAATCTCTGCTTACTGTCGAAATAGGTTTCTTCCTCAGTGAAGAGGTATCTTATTGGTAAAACTGATAAAATATTTTTAAATAGCTTTGTTTCCCTGGATGTCATGAATCAGATTATAATAATTACTGTCATTGATTCTTTCTGCTGATTGATGAAGATTGTCTCCCAAACTCACTCTTACCCTTCAAAAGCTGAAAGCTGTTATTTTACCCAGTTATTCTTCTCTTGGGCCTCTCTCTATATGCAATTAACAATGAATTAGGCTCTCATGTGAGGACAGATGGAAATGTAAACACAATGCTCTAATTAACAGAAAAGAGGGCTTCCAGAAAAAGTGCCAGGGAATTCACTCACTTCATCCATTTGGCTGTATTCAGAGCAGAGTCTGATATTTCCAGTTCAAAGGGCCTTTGTTTTATCAGCTAGAGCAGTCTGAAAATCATCTATCATTTTCTCATGATATAAAGCCACACAAGGAGGTGTTGTCAGGTTCTAGAAATTTTAGAACTTGGAAAGAAAAATAAATAGGCTGTATATCAATATTTCAATTATAAATATCTAAAGCATAGTAAGTAAAATGCATAAAGTAGGAAGTTTAATCGATGATTAAATACATCCAGCTGTAAAGTAAGCAGAAAAAACAGGAACCATGGGCAAACATTTTTTCACTAAACATAAAAAAAGTTGTCTTCTTACGCATACTGCCAGCCTTTCATTTAAAAAACAGAAACAAACATAAAGAAACACACACACCCCCCAAAAAAACCCACCAAACCTCCACCCCCAAAAAAAAAGAATAAACACAGTCCTTGAAAATACTAATATTTTCACTCAAAATAATAAAGTTGAATAACATATGTCTGCCTTGAACAAAGGCCAACCAATGTTTAAAACCTTCTACAGGGCAGTATACTGTTTATGACTGTTCAAATATTTCATCACACTTTATTTATGCCTGCAATGGTTGATAACAACTATGAATGCTCTGTAGCAACTAGTACTAAAAGTACTTAGCAAGCTGCTAAGAGACAATGTCAGCAAAGGAATCAAGTCCTCCAGACACTGAAACAAAGACACTTCAAGAAGTGCATCTACCAGACAACATGTGAAACCATACTTCTGTCTCTGGTATTTGGTCAGTGGCCAAATTATATTTAAAACTGTGTGCATGCATGTATTTGCAGAGTCATAGTAATTTTTTACAAAACTTTAATTTTTTAACCCCTTCAGTATCCTCACCCTTTTCCTTCCAATCATTAACCTCTCTTTCTTACTCTCCCCTACAAACTCTTCCATTTTCTTGGTCATGCTACTTTATTATTCCCTCACTTACAAAGGATGCTGAATGTGCCAGTGCAGTGCTGGAGATGGCCCTTGCACTGGCACACCAGGATGCTTGGTTGGTTCTCCAGGATAGAGACCAGCCCCATTGTCACTACTCTGGAAAACTGAGATGGGACCTCTGTGCCAGGATCAACACAGTGGCTTTGGTTTGCTATTCTCATTTAGTCAATAGTGATGAAGCACAGGACTACCTAAAAGGGGTCTCCAGACAGCACCAACTATAGCATTTCTATGCACTGTTCTTTCTTTCCTCATTTCTTGATCTTCCTTTTTGTTTTGTTGTATCTGTATTCTACCTCCCATTTCCCTTACAAATAAACAGCTTGTCCTGAATTTCTTTTTCCCTTTTTGTCACAGTTCTCCAACCTCCATACTCTAATTGCATTTCTAATACCATTACCTAGTTCACCTTGGCCTTACATGGTAATATTGACATGATTAGGCACTGCTGGCCCACAGGCCTCCACTCCCTAGAATGTGCCTTTAGTTACCTCTCTGAAATTTGGCAATCAAACACACGCTTCCCTTTATCCATCTGCAAAATCTAGCCACCTCACAGTGGTCTTGATATTTGTTGTCAGCTTCCTACTGTTATCATCACAGCCAGCAACTTCTCATGTTATGTCCAGCAGCTTCTCATGCTCTGTTCAGTTATGTAGACCTCTGGCCAGCATGTATTCATTTGCTTGCAGCCTTAACCTCATACCTGGCCCTAAAGATAGATATCCATCAGTGCTTATCAGTACAAATACAAATCCTATCATCCCACCAATGAAGAGGAGCTCAAAACATCAGTCCATCATTGAAGCCTACAGTCTAGTCCTTTCTTTATCTGCCAACATTGTAAACTGGCATGGGGAGCAGGGAGAGTACTCAGGTGAATCTAATTGGCATCAAAGTACTAGCCTTGTACTGCCCAATGAAATACAGAATCAGAAAGCCTTCTCAAATTTTTCCAGTGCATTTATACTTCCACATCCTTTTTCTAGAGGCAAAGGAGATACTGCTAGCCATCTGTGTCAGAGAATGGTTATATGAATTACCTTCCAGGTTACAGTGCTGGGAACACGAGCTCCTATTTCATACAAGTGCTGTACTGAATTGTATATAGGCCCATGTATGGGGCTATAACATGCAAAAAGCCGAGAAAACACTTCTCCATGCTTGATTCCAGGTGGCATTAGGTAGCTCAAAGCACTGGCACAAGGTAGACAAAAATATTCTCTCCCACATTTATGTCACCTCAAATGATACCATAGCCCAAGACAACTCCATTTGCCTCCTTAATCCTTCATCTGGTTCAACTTCTTTCCTAATTACCCTAAAGAACAATTTAACATCACCACAAGTATGCAAGATGGTTAGGAAGTGTAAGATCCCTTCTTACACAGGCAAGCATTGAAAAAGTCAGCAGGAAAGATGAGACTTGCTGTTTGTAATTGCTGCTGCTAGGCATCCTGCCAGTTCTCAAACAGTAGGTAAGTTACATACTCTATATACAGCAATGAGGAGGAGGAATGGAAGAAGCTTAAACATATCCCATGTCAGTTCCTCAGCTGGTATGAATCAACATAATGCCACTGACATTGAAACTGACAAAATGCCACAAGGATCAAGCTTTCAGCCCTGCTCAGAGAAGGTTGGTTTCTGTCATCTTCAAGTACTCCTAAGCAGCATGGCTCATTGGAAAAAGGTTGTCTGACTTACATGCAGAAAGTGATTGAGGAAAATATTTAACATCTGTTTTCAGAAAGACATGATTCGTGTTCAGACTTGGGCTCAACTCAACAGTTTTCTTTGGTGAGCATAGGGAGATTGTTTGAAGTCTTTGGTCCTGTAAGTGTTAAAGCTGGTAAGTCTTTGCCATGTCTTGGTTTCAGCATGAGGACCTGGGACCTAAGTAGGTTGCAGAAGAAATGAGATGTCGTTAATACAAAGTCTTTGATACATCTTATCTCCACCTCACAGATAATCAGCCATTATGGAAAGATAAGATGTGCTGAGATATGAGAGATCAATGAGTTGTGAACTGTCTTAACTAAACCTGGATTTTGTTCTTATGTAGAATAACATAATTTGTGATCCCACAAAAGAGAAGGAACACATCTGAAAAGCTGTTGACTCCTCTTCAATTAAGAAACATAGAAACATAGAATGGTAGGAGTTGGAAGTGACCTCTGAAGATCATTGAGCCCAACCCCGCTGCCAAAGCAGGAACACAGTGAAAAACTTTTTCCTCGTATTGAGGAGGAATTTCCTGTGTTTTAGCTTACAGCTGTAAACGTGAGAGAAACAGAGAAAATGTTAGTGAGAAAGAACACACGTTGTGGAAAACTATTCTTCATGTGGTTCAGATCCTGTAAGATGTCTCCATAGCTGGTGTCACCATAACAGTTTCAGCTTTTTTGACAATGGGATTATCTATACAGCATAAGGTTTGCTGACATCTAATGAGAATCACCTTTCTCAAAGGGAGAAGAGAGTCTTTGCACAAGAGATTGCAGGGCTGATTGACAGGACTTTAAACTAGATATGAAGGGGAATTGGTATTTATCCAGACTAGCTAGAGATGTCCCTGGGTGTCATACCCCGGTACTTGTGGGGCAGCGTGCTGCCATTTTTAAGAACCAGAAGGTCTTTGACCACCCAAGGGTGAAAACTATACACTCAGTCACCTCTCTGAAATGCTTATACACCAGTGCACGCAGCATGGGGAAGAAGCAGGAGGAACTGAAGATCTATGTTTGGTTGCAGGGCCATGATCTCATTGCAGTTACTAAGACATGGTGGGATAGCTCACATGACTGAAATGTTGTTATGGACGATTATGTACTTTTTAGGAAAGATAGACCAGGAAGGTGAGGCAGTGGATTTGCTCTTTATGTTAATGAGCAACTGGAATGCATTGAGCTCTTCCTGGGGTGTTCCCTGGGGATAAGTTCTGAGTCCAGACTTATTCAACATCTTCATCAGTGACCTGGATGGAGAGATGGAGTAAGTTTTCTGATGATACTAAACTGGGAGGAGTGGCTGATACACCAGAAGGCTGTCCTGCCATCCAGAAAGGTCTGGACAGACTGCAGAGCTGGGTAAAGGCAAACCTAATGAAGTTCAACAAGGGTAAGTGTAGAGTCCTACAGCTGGGGAGGAACAACACCATGCACCAGTACAGGTTAGAGGTAGACTCACTGAAAAGCAGCCCCATGGAGAGGGACCTTGGCATCCTGGTGGACAATAAGTTCTCCATGGAACAGAAATGTGCCCTTGTGGCCAAGAAAGCCAATGGTATCCTGGAGTGCATAAAGAGGAGTGTGGCCAGCAGGCTGAGCGAGGTTCTTCTCCTCCTCTACTCTGCACTACTGCCACTGCATTTGGAGTATTGTGTTCAGTTCTTGTCCCCACAGTTCACGAGGGAAAGGGAAATACTAAAGAGAGTCCAATGGAGAACTACAAAGAAGATGAAGGGACTGGAACGTCTCTCTTATGAGGAAAGGCTGAGAGCTGTGGGGTTGTTTATCCTGGAGAAAAGAAGACTGAGAGGGGATCTTATTAATGTTTACAGATATCTGAAGGGCGGGTGTCAAGTAGGAGGGGCCAGTCTCTTTTCAGTGGTGCCCTGTGATAGGATGAGAGGTAATGGTAGCAAGGTGAGACACAAAGAAGTTCCACCTCAACATAAGGAAAAACTTCTTCGATGTGAGAGTGACAGAGCACTGGAACAGTTTGCCCAGAGAGGTTGTGGAGTCTCCTTCTCTGGAGTCTTTCAAGACCCACCTGGATCTGTTCCTGTGTGGCATGCCCTATGCATTCCTGCAGCAGGTTTGGACTCGATGATCCCCAGAGGTCCTTTCCAACCCATAGTATTCTATGATTCTATGAAGATGCAGTTAAAAAAAAAAAAAAAAAAAAAAAAATGGAAAACCAACAATACATAGGATCTCTCTACAAATTTATTTTGTCTCTCACACTAGCCCAGCTCCATTAACCCATGGATCTGCTGGATATTGTAAAGGTTAATTTACGGTATAAGTGGCCTGATAAGTGTTAAATGATGCAGCTTCTTCCTCTCCTTGACAAACAAAAGAAACAGCTTCTTTTAGTGTAACACACAGTCAGTACTTCTACTCTCTTCTATTTGTCTACTTTACTAAAATTTCTCTTGGCACTAGAATAGAAGCTAAGTTGCTACTGCAGAGTAATCAACAAATAAATTTAAAAGTGGTCCAGCTATTAGACAAGTCTGAAGTGAGAATAGGTCAACAAGCCAGAAACAACAAGCTTGAAAGAGAGCTGCACCCAGTGGTCTGGACTGTAAAGGAAGATTTTAAGAAACTGTGTAATAAGCTATTACTATTTTGAAAACATGCCTGCACATAGGAGTTGCAGGGAGCAGAGATGTTGTCTCTCAGATCCCATCAGGCATTTCAGTGAGAACCCCTTTCTGCTCTGTTCAAAAGGTAATCCTGCCAGGGCTGTGCATGTTGGATGTGTGCCATGTGGAGAGTTAGAACATATCCATTTTTTAGGCTGACAGTTTCTCACCTTCTACAAGCAGTAAATTAATCATGAGGATTTAATTGGACTTGGCCATATGACTCTGACTATAGTTCCAGCCCTGGCAATAAAGAAATGACAGAACAATTCATTAGATACATGGTTGGTATTTAAGTCACAATGTTGAGCTCAGTATCTTCCTTTTCTTATTATCCCAACAGTCGTTTGTGTCAGCAGTATCCAAGGATACATATACTTGCATGGAATTATGAGCTTCATTACTTTTCTTCATTCACCATCACACAGAGGGAAACTTATATGAAGTGTAATCTACACTCAGTTTTGCCACTCAGAAGCAGAACTGTTGTATGCACATTAATAATATGATTATGCATATATATGTGAATATGCTCATCTACAATACACAGTCTCTTAGAGTATTATGCGGAGGGAAGGCCTTGGCATAGCTAGTGCTTATGCGGTTTATAGAAGTTTTAGTGAATTTAGTCAATTTAAGAAAAGCATCTTTTGAGCAAGAAGGCTGAGAGAGAGTGAAGCAGGTCAGTCCCAATGACTGTCATCAGAGCACATAACCTGTGCTACATCAAGCAATTGGTACACCCAAGACCCAAACATAATTTAAACCTGAGGAAAGGGCAGCACACTTCATTGCATAGGAGCAGAAGAGAGAATTATGATACATTTACCAGCATCAAATTATTTTCCTCTTCTACAGTCTCATTTCTCTTGTCTGGAATTGAGACCCACTTGGAAAGTGAGACTGCACCCATTTGATGCTTCCTTGAACAGGATAGGGAAGAATGTCTGTCTTGTATGCACCACAATTTAAAAAGCAAATGTATTGAGGAATAACTGTCCTGTAGATTAAGAAGAACAAAAATTACTATTGTAAACATTTTAGTTCATGACTCATCCTCTCCCTACCTGTTTAATCACGTGCTAGACCTGCTGACAGGCTCACTGCAGTTCTGCTTTTCAGCAATGCATCCAGGTATGCTCTTCTTTAGACCCCTCTATGATTGCTCTGTATGTGACACTGAACCCAGGCACCAGTGAACAGCTCTCCCAGAGCTGGTACCAGGTGCCTAAGATCTCCAGTGCAGGCTTCTCCAAACCTCTTCCCTCTCTCCCTGATTTCTCTGTCTCCTAGCAACTTTACACTAATGGTCTGGAAACAATTCACTCCTGTCTCAGGCCCATTTCACAAGCTGTCCAGTGTAGCTTGACCAGAATTAATGAACACATGTATGCGGGTGTCAAGACATCTATAATCCTTAAGGTCCAATTCCTTATCTAACCCATGGGTGTATTTTCTCTGTCCTCATTGCCTGTCCTCTGAAGAGCCTTGTCCTCTGAGACTGCAAACCAAAGAGTGCTAGCACTTGAGTCTTCTTTGACCACCCTGTACTAGTAGCTGTCAAACATCAGCTGGTGTACATCACCAGTGTCATCTTCTCAACAGCCCTCTTCAGCATCCACCAAACACGTTACTAACAGTTCTGTACTTTCCTAAGCTTCATATCCCCCTGAAGACGACTCCCAAGGGCAGTATCTGCTGCACAGCCTCACCATTCAGGAGAAAGTCCAGGAGGAGTTTTAAGCATAAAAAAATGTCTGCAGAGAGACAAGTAGTAAGGTATGTGAATTGTAAATGTACCTTTTCCGCTGAAGTGTTTAGATTTTTAAGAACATCTTAACTTTGCCTTTTTTTCCTGATCTGTTATCCATTCATTTTTTATTCAGGCTTGTTCCTCAAGAGTATTTTAGAGGTAAATAGATGTCTTCGGGGCTTGCTGTGCATAACAGCTTCATTATAACAGCAGAGAGACATTGAGGTTAATTCTTTAGTAAGAAGCAAGTCTTTGTGTGGTATTCAGCGGAGCATTAGATTCAGATACAGAAAACCTGAGGATTCTTCATTGATGTGACTTTGACTTTTGCAAATAGTTTTATACATCTTTTTAGGAGTAGGGTGCTGATATTAGCTTAAAGCATTTGAAAACTGACTAAAAAATTTTGCAAGAGCTAAGTGCCATAATTCACTGGATTTACTCACATTTTACAGCAGAGAATTCTTTAACAAAATTTGACTTCAAAAATTCCTTACGCAGGTTGATGGAAAGAAGAAAAAAAGAAGAAAAACAAAACAAACCAGAAAACATTACTGCTGTAACTGCATGCTATTAAACCATAGTGAGCCAGCTGAGTGGGTATTACATAACTTGAATACCAGACTGCTTAATATAAGAAAGACTTATTTTTCCAGGCTTGTGTAATCTGGAACAGCCTAGATAGTGTGAGATCACCAAAGACAAGTACATTAAATGCTTAAATCGGAAATATAAGTTAAAGAATATTAAACACCCACCACTAAATTACATGTACATCTCAGCTGGGAGAGTAATTATGTAGCTGTGTAGGAACTGCAAAGGTAGTATCATCTTCCTTTTACTTCAGCTTCATGATACTCTAAATATTCTCCCTTTTATGTATCACTTTCTGTTAGACTTTTTTCCTAGACTGAAAATGCCATAGGATTATTTCCCAACAGCGGTTCAAACTCATTTAGGACTATGGAACATTTGTGTTGTATTCTCTTGTTTATGCTTTTATACAGGACATGTTAGTCACAAGACATCCAAGAAGTAAAAAATTGCTGAACTTTCATAATCTGCCTTTAATTGCACATATGTTTTGTTGATACTGATTCCTTATTTCCTCCTGGCTGAAAGAAATAGGATGGAAAAACATTTTCTGAAAGAAAAAAATATGTCCAAAAGAAAGAATCCACACATCAAAATAAATTTGAACTTTACTGAGGACTGTTTATTTTAAATACAAATTAATACTGATCAGAAAATAATTTGTGGATTCTAGTCAAACAGTGAAATATCTACCAGTCTGTTGAAATGTTTTATGGATATGGTGGCATTCATTTCATGTGAATATTTTTAGTAAAATCTTGCATATTTTTACAACCACTTCTAAGGGCCTCATTTTTTATTCTTGCTGATAGTGTGCTTTTTTTTCCTTCTTTCACTGTTTCCATGAATTTATAAACTGCTTTCCTTCCAGCTACAACAGAAATGTGAAACATCATTTGAAGAGCTCACATAATACTACTTGTAAAAAACCATTTTTTTAAAAACCTTAACAAATAAAATTAGACAGCCATGTATATATCATTTTTTACCTACATACAGACTCTATTTCTCCACTATGCACATTAATTCCATTTTAAAGGAGCTTGAAAAAGGATTTTTTTCTTGAGTATAAGTATACACTGTATATTTAGATATCTTGTTTCATTGCTTGGGCTAGTTCAATTGTAGTGTGATTTGTTGTGATTTAATGATTAGTCATGATGTTTCATTCAGCCTTGTCCTGTTAGATAAGAACTACACCCCTTTTTTTAAGGTACATATTCATTACAGGAAAACAGTAAATTTAGATACCATGAAAATAATGCCTGCATAACCTCAATGTGATTTAACTATTCTCTGAGCTTTACACACAAGAGAAGTGGTTGGGAAAGGCACACAGGCCTTTTGGGGGCATTGTAGGTCTTAAGACAGAGGGTTTAGATTCTTTTCCAAGAGTGGTCTTGAATGGCTCTTGTCAAGATCATATCCTCCCGCAGGTGTGAACAATGGAGGCATCAATATACATTTTATAAACAGAAAATTGTGAAAGAAAGTAGAAATCTTGAATTTGTAGAAGGTAGCAATAGATCTGGTATTGGCTTCACATGCAATTAGGATTTCGTTCAGAGATATTTTATTGTCTGTGAAACAACTAGACAAGTAACTGGGTTACAGTGGTTCCTCTACCTAGATGGAATCCTGTTCTTCAGGAGTAAGAGGAACAGTATGGAAATTTTCAACATGCTGAGACAATTTCATTGCTTTTATTGTTCTTTGAGCTACCAGCAAGAAGGAGAGATCATCAACATCCCCATTCTTGCACTAGGAACATTATTATCTAACTAATGTTTAGGAGGTTTTGAGAAAATTCTCACATTCATCTTCCTTATTGTTTGTGTTAATTTTGTTTTGCAGCCTGAAATGCACTGTTTCAGTGTTAAAGATGAGTCATAATTGCCCAGATTTTCAGCATACTATGGTCAGCAGGGTACACATACATTTGTGAACAGCATATTTTCAGAAATGTTTGAATTATTAGCATCTGCTGTATGTACTAATTCTATTAATTAACCAGTTTTCATGCCTTTACTTAATCTATTTTTAAGGAACAGAATCAGTTATCTAAGTGGGTTACCAATTTAGACTGTCAGATTTTTATCATATCAGAATAAAGTATTACTTGCTTAACTCTTGTAGTTGTCCATCACTCTGAACAGAGTACAGATGCTTACAGAAAAATAACTTACAGGCTAATATGTAATTAGTCTTTTCCTGAAAAGACCATGAACACCAGGCTAAGGCTAAGGTCTCTGCTGGTGTGTAAATCTGCCATCAGTCAAAAAAGTATTGATCTTTAAATTATCAGAGAGACAGCTTCCTAAATTCTGCTTTTGGTATTAAGCTCTAAAATCTTTGATGCAGGGCATATGCAGTGGTAAGGCATCACCCAGGGAAGGAATAAATAAAGTCTGTATCAAAGCAACGTACTTCAAGATCTCTACTCTGCCTGGAGCTCATGATATCAGTGCAATCATAGTGGAGGTCTATGGAAAGCAATGCCCAACAACATTTGGACAATAAGCAGTTACAGTGATTCACTTACTCCCCTGGGTAACCTTCACTGAGGCAGCTGTGTTCTGCACTTTAATGTTCTTGCTACTGAAACCCCCCATCACAAAAATGGACTGTAAATTACTAGTTCCATCACTGCTGAGTGCAGTCATATATTTTACTGATGAACAAAGTTACAATTACAATTCTTATAAAAGATGAATCACAACCAAAATATACTATCACTTCACAGTCAACTGACACAAATACAACTGTATGAATCTGATTTCTGAATTTTATGTAGAGAAGCAAGAAAATTTGCTTTTTTTAAATCATTCCCAGATTCTTCTCTTAGTAGCCAACATGAGTAACTGTTACTTAAAAAGCTGGAAGAAGTTGAAAATGACCATATGATGTTTTAATAACAGCTGTTCCTATATCTGATTGAGTTTTGTCCTGTTTCCTTCAAAACCGGCTTAAAGACAAAACTAAGAAATACAACCATATCATGAAATATATTTAACTAGTTCAAGAAGCAGTGAATAAAAGAAGGGAAACGTGTAAGGTTGCAGAAAGGCAGGCTGAGGCAGGAAAACACAAGCAATATAGTCTCCAAGGAGATCCAAAGTAAGAATGAAAAAAAGGATTGCAATGGGAAAATAGTGAGTACAATGGTGAGAGGTTTTCCAAAAATCAGACAAGGTTGTCATTGATTGAAGTTGAGGAAATGGGGCAAAATGAAGTTGATATGAGATTGTGGTATTATAATGTTGGGTTTTCTCTTCCTCTCCTAGCAGAACAACACTACATTGAGCCTCCTGTTTCTACCAACAGCTTCTATGCAATGTGCCTGACAAATAAAAACTGAACACATAAGGCTAAAAGGTAAAGGTCACTTGGTACTAGAGATGACAGCAGTAAGGTGGGAGGCAGATTCACTCTTAAAAGCCATGTCTTCCATAGCAAGCACCATTGTTCTTTCTCCTGATTTTCCTTAAGATATCAGTTTGAATGGCATAATGACAGTTTACCCCCACAACCTTGAGGCATTGTATAAGCACCAAACAAATAAATGGAGGAACTAGAGTTTCTGGGTAAACATGTATCTTTAGACTAGTCCTCAGTACCCTGTCTAACCTACCAATGAATCCCATGGAAGAAAGTTCCAGAGGATATGGGCAAGGGCAAGTTTCTTGTAAAACTTTTTAAAGACTACTAGGACTGACTGACCACAGCTATTAGAAAGAACCAAAAGGGACCAGAGGATGACCTTTTTCTGGATGGCCTTTACTCTGGATAAATACTAGAAAAAAATAGAATAGAATAGAATAGAATAGAATAGAATAGAATAGAATAGAATAGAACAGAATCAAATCTAATCTGGTGCAGCTTTGAACTATTCCCACACAACTGTGATTCTGAGATTCTGTGATTCTGTATTTGTCATAGAATCCAGGGAGTCTGTTGTCTACAAGCACCTCCAGATCCCTTTCTGCAGGGTTGCTCTTCAGTCTCTCTTCTCAAAATTTATACTTGTCCCTGGCATTAGTCTATCCCAGGTGCAGAATCTGGCACTTGGACTTGTTACATTTCATGCCATTGATGATTGCCCAATATTCCAATCTACCTAGATCCTTCTGCAAGGCCTCTTGTCCCTTAAGAGAGTCAATAACACTATTCTTTAAATGCCTTTCAGTAGTACTCAGTATAATCTTCTCCATAATTTTTCCAAGATCTGAGGTTACACTAACAGGTCTGTATTCCCTGGGTCTTCCCTCACATCCTTTTGGTATACTGGAATAATATTGGCTAGCTCACAGTCAGCAGGGACGTCCCCAGACACCCAAGACCATTGGTAGGTGATCAAGAGGGGTCCTGCCATAACATAAACTAGTTCCTTCAGTGCTGTTGGATGAACTATTAGGGGTTTTTTTAATGTATCTGTATTAGTTTAACAGGTTAGATGTTTGTATCAGCTGAATGAACCAACAGGTTGTTCTCAGCTAAGTGTATCATCCCTATGTGTAGCCATTTGTCCCTGAATTAGTCAAAAGACTCTATGTCTTCCTGTGAACATATTATACAGACCACTAGTGAAATTCATGTTTCATGTCAGTCAACTATATGTCACGATTGTTACACATTTCTAAGTGTAATTTGTACTTGCACTCTGACTTAAGTGCAATGTTATATCACCCTGCTAAACTAATATTGCATGTAGTTTCAAATAAGTAAATTTTGTACAGCACACTAAAACCTTTATCTGTGCAATATCTGAAATCAACTAAAGAGCACTGAACTGCTACACACTGTATGCTCTGTCCCATCCTTGCTTTTCCAAGTACCATCACTGTGACATTTGGATAGTATTTCTGATCTTCTGGTCCGCATAATCACTCAAGCACCACACTCTAGCTTAGCAGCTACAACTGTATTATCAATGGGAAATCATTCATTTGCAAAGTGTTTTACTTACTAAATATCTCATCAGGACTAGGACTTTAATTCTTTCTTTGTCACAGGAAATTTTTTTCTCTTCTTGCAGAAATCTATTTGCAGGCCTAGCATTTTCTGGTTTTCCTTGATATTAGATCCTGGATAATTATCAGGTAAACAGTATGAGTGGGAAGGTAAAAAATTATACCCACCTTGGACCAGCCACTTTCTATGTATATTTAAAAGCCAGTCTTCTTTTTGTCTCATTTAACTGGGTCCTTTTCTATATCTGGATATGTTGCAAGACCAAAGTCTGGCCTCATAGAATGTACTGAATATACAATTCGGACACTGTGGAATTACATTAGCAGTATAGAAATATGTACTGTATATATTCATATATGAGCTCTCTAAGTTCCTAACACAGTTTAATAGACTTAAAGCATGCATTTGTCCTTCTGGTTTCCATGTTCTCACAGAGTACAAATAATCCCTCACCATCAATTTAATATATTTTTGCATTTTTAGTGACCAAAAGGCTCAGGTTGTCTAGAATTATTACAAGATGTTTTGATTTCATGCTAAAATAAAAAGTCCTTTATAGTTTTGTTCTGGCATTCAAGGAGTATCAGAATATTATAATGTTAAAATCTGTTAATTAGAATGGGTTAATAAGAATGTCACCATTTCTGAGTCTCATTAAAAAATATATATATTAAAAAGAATGTAATGAAAATAAATTCCCAGGAATGTCGGGTTTTGAGCTTAATGCAATCTTTGACAAGAAAAAGAGACTCCAGAAATATGTGTGTTCAAATACTGTTAAATTTTATTGCTATATCTGTGCAAGGATGTCAAAATACTTTAAATTAATGAAAAGCTACTTCTACAGAGAAATGGACAAATCAACCCAGCATTTATAGTGGCAGAAGGCATCCTGGTCATCCAGATCCTTTGGGGTTTTTTTCCCAACTTACCTTTTTGTTTCACACTGTCCCATCATGAAAAGTCAGGTAAGTCCTTGGTTCTTTGCTTACCGATATGGGTGGTATAATTCCCCTTCTCATTGGTGAAAGTCTGGAGCCTTTGTTTGATACCAGGATCAAGCAGAATAGTTAGCTAACAGAAACAAAAAAACCAAATTTTTTTTAGTTGAGAGTGAAATGTTTCTTTGCATAGTTGACCTGGTTTGTTCTACACATCTTGCCAGAGGGCTTAAGACTCCATCACCCTCACTTTCCTGATAAAGGTCAGTGTGAAGCTTAGCTGAGAAGTTAGACAACAAAGGGGAAATGAAAACAGTGGGATGCCAACTTTATTTCTGAATACTGGGATAGGTAGACAGATACCAGAATATGGTGCACTGACCCAGCTTCCAACACATCAAAAAGTGTGTTGCAAAATGAATAAGATCCTGAGAAGTACTGTAAAAAAATTATAGACCTGGACTGGTCTCCTCAGAGGTGAGAAAAACATAAGGAATACAACTGTTCTTATTTTTTTTATAAAGACATGTAGAGAATATGATTAGAGCCTCCCCCTTAGTGAAATGCTGTAGCTGTGCAGCAGTTCCATGGCAGTGGAAGGCAGACACTCATGAAGATGATACCTGGGTTGTTTCTGAGGCTAGTCTCTATGAATCCCTCATACTTAGTTTCTAGAGAAGGATGAAGGAGGTAAAGATGTCAGCTGGTTACACAGAATGCCATATGTTATTTCTGCTTCTGCTGTCGGCTTGAGTGGGTTTGGGGTAGGCCATCTGCACAAAAGCAAAAGTTGTTCATGGTGAGCATGTGTATCCAGCATATGTGTCACTCTTATACTGCCTGAAGGACTGGAAGGACTGAGGGCTGACTGACTGACTTTTGACAAATGAAGGAAATAAGAATTGCATGAAATACGAAGAGATTAAAGACCTAGGATGATAAACATACCTCACTACAAAGGAGTTCAATGCCATGGGTTTCAGTGAACTAAGTTGAACGATGACTCAGATTGGAACACAAACTTAGGTATTTTGGTTATGATCAGATACATAGAGGATAATTTGAGTTTACATGAAATCTATGGCTTGTATCCTGTAGCCAGTTCATGGTAAGTGAAAGACCTTGGGATTAAGAGTCTGAAACTAACATCATAGTTCATACTGAGAAAAAAGAAACCTAGCTCCATCTGAGTCAATTTCAAGTCCCCATGTCCAAGGAATTGGCATCCCTCCCTGTGGAGTGCTGGTGCTTGATAAATTAAGGGAGGAGTAATCTGAGGACAATTTCCATTAGCTGGACTGGAAAGCTATTTTGTTCCTGTGTATTGTTTGCTTACTTAAGCAGATGCTCTTTCTCCTGCCTGTCTCTTCTGACAGCTTCTTCCTATTTTCCTTTCCTTTATGTCAGTTCCAGATGCCATTATCTAAGGCTGAATTCAATATCAAGCCTACTCACTTAGTGTCACTGTTTAGGGTCAGGGCAGCCCCTTAGACCCATAACAGACATTCTCTGTTAACCCCTCTCCCTCCCCAGATGGGAAAAGGAAGGGAATAAAGGAGAGAGACTGGGCAATTAGGAAAGGAAACTAGAACAGCTTTAATGGAAATTAAAATAATAATAATGGAATATGTACAATATATACAAACCTTGTATTGAACCAAACCCCCTGATGGCAATTACATCACTGTGGCCACTGATGCTGTGGAGCCGGCACCAGGGGAGTCCCAGTCTGGGCCCAGCAGCAGACAGGAGCTGTGTTCAGGAGCTGGATTCTGGTACTAGATTCAGGAGCACACCAGTTGGGATCAAAGGCAGAATGGACAGAGTCCTCCTCAGAAACCAGAAGAGGGCCCAAACCAAGCCAAGCAAAGCCAGCAAACTAGGCCAAGAGAACTTAGACTGTCCTGACCTTTTTACTGGATATGACGTATATGGGCTGGAATCCCTCACTAGTCAGTTTAGGGTCACCTGTCCTGGACACTGCTCCCTACAGGTCTGGACTTTCACTTTTCTGCATCCCCCAGTGTGGTACACTAGATTACTAACTCTAAACATGGGGTGTTATCACTTCTGGAAGCAGACACTGCCTGTGAAAACAGGCTGCTAACTTCAGACAGTGCAGTTAGTTAGAAGAACTGAGCTGAAAAGTAAAATCACTGAATAGAATTAATTCTGTTCTCACTTTAGCAAGGACATTCAGTTATACCAAAATCCCAGCACCTTCCCCATGTGCTTTCTCAGTACATGATCCTGTGTTGCTGTGAACAGAAAGTCAGATTCCCCTTTCTTTGCCTTAAAATCATGACTTCTTAGGGTAATTCTGCTTTTATTTTTGTTTCGGCCTCTATTTTTTCCTCTATATTGAAAGTACAAAAAAATATTGTAGATACTGCTTTGTTTCTTTTCCTGACTAATTTTTTCCTTTCTCAGAACAGCAGCAAATGAAATGAAATGGTGAACTGTGAAAATATTTTCTACTAAACCTGAGAGGTTTTTCTGCATTTAGTGAGCTTAGGCTGTAACAATCTGAAACATTAAATAATTTATTCTGGAGGTTACTAAAAGCAGAAGAAAGCAGCTTCTCAAATGTAGCTTCTTCAAATTCAAAAATGACATTTCCAGAGGTCATCTCTAATTCTGCTACCATTTCCTCAAATTGATCACCATATTACTGTTATAGTTCTCTCTAACATAGTAAAAAGAAAACCAAAAAAGACCATATTCAGTGGGTCCAGAAAAGATACAGAGAAATGTTTGGATTCCAAAACACACTAACTAAACCAAATGTATGGTATTAAAGCTCAGTTAAAATTAAATCTAACCAGGGAGATCAAGGGAAATGCCAAAAATTTCTATACGTTTATTAACGGCAAGAAAAAAACTTCAGAAGGTGTGGGCCCCCTCAGAAAGGAAACAGGAGAACTGGTGACATGTGATACTGAGAAGGCTGAGGTACTCAACAACTTCTTTTCCTCAGTCTTCATTTGCAAAGGCTCCAGCCACATTCCCAGAGACACAGAAGATAATGGCAGGGGTTGGATGAAAGAACTGCCCATTGCAAGTGAAGATCAGGTTCGTGACCATCTGATAAACGCGAATGTGCACAAGTCCATGGGACCCAATGGGATACACCCACGGGTGCTGAGGGAACTGGCAGATGAGGTTGCTAAACTACTACCTATTATATTCCAAAAATCATGGCAGTCTGGTGAAGTCCTCCCTGACTGGAAAAAGGGAACTATAACCCCCATATTCAAAAAGGGAAAGGCGGATGGACCTGGGAGCTGTAGGTCAGACAGTCTCAATTCTGTGCCTGGTAAGATCATGGAGCAAATCCTCAAGGAGACACTACTGAGGCAGAAGAATAATGATGAGTTGATTGGCTATAACCAACATGGCTTCACCAAGGGCAAATCATGCCTGACTAACCTGGTGGCATTCTATGAGAAGGTCACAACATCAATAGATGGGAGAAGAGAAACCAATGTCATTTACCTGGACCTGAACAAAGCCTTTGCACTGTCCCACATGGCATTCTGGTCTCCAAAGTGGTGACATATGGATTTGATGGATGGACAATTCAGTGGATAAAGAACTAGCTTGAAGGCTGCTCCAAAAGAGTGGTTGTCAATAGGTCCATATCCAAATGGAGACCAGTGACAAGCGGAGTCCCTCAAGGATCAGTACTGGGACTAGTCTTAACATCTTCATCAGTGACATGGACAGTGGTATTCAGTGCACTCTCAGAAAGTCTGCCCCTCAAGCTGTGTGAGGCGGCTGACACGCTGGAGGGAAGGGATTCCATCCAGAGGGACCTTGACAGGCTGGAGAGGTGGGCCCATGCCAACCTCATGAAGTTCAAGAAGGCCAAATGGAGGGTCATCCATCTGGGTTGGGGCAATACAAAGCACCAATACAGGCTGGGCAGTGACTGGCTTGAGAGCAGCCTTGAAGAAAAGGACTTGGGAGTGCTGGTGGATGAGAAGCTCAACATGAGCCATCAGTGTGCTCTTGCAGCCCAGAGGACCAATCATATCCTGGGCTGCATCAAGAGAAGTGTGTCCAGGAGGTCGAGGGAGGTGAGGCGGATAGTGCTGGTATGTGTGATCACAATCACACAGAGGTCTCTAATAGACTAGTGGCCACAGACATGGACATAAATGGTTGTATAAAAAGATTAAAAACTATTAACTCTACACCCTCTCTGAAATGCTTATACGTCAATGCACGGAGCATGGGGAATAAGCAGGAGGAGTTAGAGATATATGCGAGAATATACAACTATGATATAATTGCTATTACTGAGACATAGTGGGACAGCTCCCACGACTGGAATGTTGTTTTGGAAGGTTATGTTCTATTCAGAAGAGATAGGCCATCAAGGCGAGGTGGTGGTGTTGCTCTCTATGTGCGAGAGCAACTAAAATGTATTAGGTTCTATCCAGAAGGGGAGGTAGAACAGGTTGAAAGCTTATGGGTAAAAGTCAAGGGACATGGAAAAGGGAGTAAAATTGTTCTGGGTGTCTACTACAGACCAATAAAACACTATGTAAACTTTTATCTCATATTTTTATCAAAAAGTCTGAAAATTACATTAGTGTTGTACTGAGCCGTTTGAAAAATCTCTTCGAGAATTAAAAAAAAAAGCATTACGTTATTATGCTGGCAGTTATTACATAAATGTTCAGACGGTTCTTTTGTGTGTTTTTTAAAAAATGTCCAAAATCTAAACATCAAAACAGATCCATTCTCAAGAGTTTCCCAAGGTCAACATTACCTTAGGTTTTGTTTCTTAAAAACTTCTACTTTCACTTCTTTAATTACAAAGATAGCTTATTTTAAAAATCTACTCCTTAGATAATGGGGAATTACATGTTTTTAAAGTGTACAGTTATTATTGTCACTAATGTAGTTCAGAAGTGGTATGTACTTATACAAGGAATCTGAGTATGATCATATTAAATGAATATATTTTTCACTTGATTATTCTTCTGTGTTTGTCATATAAATTGCAAGGAGGAAAATAATTTTCTCTGTTGGAGCATAAAACAAATTAGACATAATGACACATAGAAAGCAAACCATAATCACCCTCTTGAAAATGAATGCATTTTACAGGACATGTAGCCATTAAGGCAGTCACAACATTTTAAACCTACTCCAGTTCAACACACCCGCAATCTATTCACTTTCTGATGGCAGCATTTTATGAAGCTGGCACAGATAATTAAATAAGTTGTATGGTGAAAATCCTAAACTTATCTTGCATGGCAATATGCCAGACTTTTCTTCCTTTGTCTTCAATATTTCATGGAACAGTTTTTATTCACTGTAGTCTTTTGGTGGCATTTCCTTTAAAGACTGAGAGCATTTTTATTTTTTGTTCTGAAGAGATGAATTTAGGAACAGTCCACAGATGGGGCAGACATTATACTATAGTTTACTATGAACAAAGGAACTGGGTAGCAGAGCTGAGATATAAACAGCTATAGTTGAATGCCAAGGAAGACGTTGCTTCATACCATACTTTTGAGAAAGACCACAAAGAAAGATCAATCCACAGAAAAATATTGGAAAGTCTTTTCCTGACAATTTCTTACAGACTTTAGCTTCACTGAAGCAGTTTAAGAGTAAAAGTCTTTTTCTTTTCCCCATCCACTCCCCAGTGCCAAAGGGCACACTTTCATAGAATCGTTTAGGTTGGAAAAGACCTTTAAGATCATTGAGTCCAAGCATTAACCCTACTCTATGAAGTCCGCCACTAAGCCATACCCCAAGCACCACATCTATACAGCTTTTGAATACATCCAGGGATGGTGACTCAACCACCTCCCTGGGGAGCCTGTTCCAGTGCCTTGACAAAACTTTCAGTGAAAAAAAATTTCCTAATGTCCAGTTCAAACCTCCCCTGGTGCAGCTTGAGGCCATTGCCTCTTGTTCTGTCACTAGTTACTTGCGACAAGAGACCAGAACCTATCTCTCTACAACATCCTTTGAGGCAGTTATAGAGAGCAATAAGGTCTCCCCTCAGACTCCTTTTCTCCAGACTAACTAGCCCCAGTTGCCTCAGCTGTTCCTCACAGGCCTTGTTCTCCAGGCCCTTCAACAGCTCAGTTGTTCTTCTCTGGATCTGTTCCAGCACCTTGATGTCTTTCTTGTATTTTTGTGCCCAAAACTAAACTCAACGTTTGAGGTGTAGCCTCACTAGTGCCAAGTACAGAGGGACAATCACCTCCTTGGTCCTGCTGGCCACACTGTTTCTAATACAAGCCAGGATGCCGTTGGCCTTCTTGACCACTTGGGCACTCTGCTGGCTTATGTTCAGCCACTTCTCGATCCCAAGGTACTCCCAAGGTCCTTTTCTGCCAGACAGCTTTCTAGACTCTCTTCCCCAACCCCATAGCATTGAAGGGGGTTGTTGTGACTCAAGTGCAGGACCCAGCGCTTGTCCTTGTTGCAGATAATACAGTTGACCTCAATCTATCAATCCAGTCTGCCGAAGTCTCTCTATAGAGCCTCCCTAACCTCAAACAGATCAACACTCTAAGCTAACTTGGTGTCATCTTCAAACTTACCAAGGGTGCATTCTATCTCCTCATCAAGACCATTGATGAAGGTGTCAAACAGAAGGGATCCCAATACTAAGCCCTGAGGAATGCTATCTGTGACCAGCTGCCAGCTGGATTTAACTCCATTCACTCTTTGGGCCCAGCTGTCCAGCAAGTGGTTCACCCAGTAAAGAGTACACCCATCCAAGCCATAAGCAGACATTTTTTTCATAAGAGTACTGTGGGAAACATTGTAAAGGCTTTACAGAAGTCCAGGTAGGCAACATCCACAGCCTTTCCCTCATCCACTAGGCAGGTCATCTTGTCATAGAAGGAGATCCGGTTCATCAGGAAGAACCTGCCTTTCATAAACCCATGCTGACTGGGCCTGATCATCTTGTTGTCCTGTCTATGGTGTGTAATGACATTCAAGATGATCTGCTGCATGACCTTCCCTGGCTCTGATGTCAGACTTACTAGTCTGTAGTTCCCTGTATCCTCCTTTCAGCCTCTCTTGTAGATGGGAGTCACATTTTCTACCCTCCAGTCCACTGGGACTTCCCCTGTTAGCCAGGGCAGCTGATAAATGATGGAGAGAAGCTTGGTGAGCACATCTGCCAACTCCTTCACTACTCTTGGGTGTAACCCATCCAGCCTCATAAACTTGTGTATGGGTAATTGATGTAGCCAGTCTCAGAGTATTTCCTCTTGGATTGTGAAGGTCTCATTCTGGCCCCCCTCCCTGTCGTCCAGCTCAGGGAGCTGGGTGTCTAGAGAACAACTAGTTCTACTGATGAAGACTGAGGCAAAGAAGCTATTAAGCACATCAGCCTTTTACCCATCCCTTGTCACTGTGTTTCCCCCTGCATCCAATAAAGGATGGAGATTCTCCCTAGTCCTCCTTTTGTTGCTAATGTAATTAGGGAAACATGATCTTTAGACATAGAAGGTTAGCTCTTAACCACAGCAAATGACTTCTCATTCAGCTGATGACATGCTGGGAGCACTTGAGAGATTTCTATTATTGATCATTCTGCAAAAGAAAAGATAAAACTCTGATTCTGGAAAGGCCATGGTCAGATTTAGGCCTTGGAGCTCCCAGATCAATTTTGACTTTTTAAGACTATGCCCAAGTGATCTGCAAAATAGGTGGTGCTAGTAAACATGCCTCCAAGAGTGGAAATTGAGCATCATTGGAATTTTTCCACTTTTAAGAGTTTGATTCCACAGAAAGTGATCAGATATGAAGTGTTAGAACAAAGTTCTTGCATATTAGAAACACTGTAAAGCATGATTGTGCTTAAGGTTTTGGTATCTAAAAATCCCTGCTTTTTTAATACCTTTTTTAAGTCCTTTACCTACATTGACTTCAGTGGAATCTGTATTTAACTCTGACTTGCACACACAAACACACACAAAAGAAAAAGGAAAAAAAAGGAAAGGAAAGAAAAAGAAAATAAAAATAAAAATTAAAATTAAAAAAAAAAAAAAAAAGAAAAAAAGAAATTGTGATCCTGGAACAGAGATAACATGTGATTTGTGCACAGGAAAGGGAAAGGAAATTGAAGTTGAAGTAGAAATCCTTAGTCAAATACCTTAGTCTCAACACATTGGGAGTAGGATAGCAGCAAAGATGGGCTCCAGAATTCATCTGATATTACAGTTAACAAGTATTTGTCATGTTATTTAGTTTAAAGATGATCACCTGCATATAAAGACATGTGACAGAACCTCTGCTGGTGGTGCAAATGGATCAGACTCTCTCTATGGGATTCTGGTAAGCTCCTTATCTGATGAGAGATACAGAGAAAATCCCTCAAATCTGAATAAAAATGAACTTCAGAAATATGAAGGTAAAGTGCTTTCTATCTTTCTCAATTTCAACTCAGGAAAACTTTATTTGATAAAGAAGACTTTTTTTTTTTTTTTTTTTCTCTGACAAAGGAGCTGAAACTGCCTCTTTTTATGTCCTGATAAATTTACAGTGAAATGTCAAGGCAAAATCAGCCTTTTCCAGGAGGTAAAATCTGCAGGTCATCTTGAGGAAAAGATTAAAGACGACAATGTAAAACTCACTGACAACTTTGACTCAAGCCTTGGTAATGATTGACTGTGAAATTTTTCCTCTTCTGACGTTATTGAATCACTGAGGTGTAAACTGAATATTTTTGAATAAAAGGTTTCACTTTTTTTATGTTACTAGGATGAACAGTAAAGGTAGAGAAATGTTTAAATGCACTTGGTGATGGGTGCTGAAAGAATGTCATTTAAGACAAGTAACCTGTAGGCTACACATTGCAAACTGTTTTATAGATGTGTTTTTGTCAGACTGCTAGCCATTTTGAATAATCTACTGTGAATATTTTCTTCCTGATCTCTTGCACACACAGAGGGAGGAGACACCCTCAGAACAGGGTGATAATGGCAGGGCTGCAACTGACTGTTCTGTAACACGGGTTATTGCCAGTTGCACACAGCAGGTACCCACTGGTACATACTGGTGGTGCATGCATCAGCCTCGGCTCATGAAGCCCACAGGCTGGCTCAGCCAGCAGAAGCTTGATATGACCCTCTTCCAAGAAACCCAGGGCCACAAGTATAGTCTAAAATCCTGGTGAGCCATCTCCCACAGGCTGTCCAATTGCAGACTGCCTGGGTGCTGATACTTGGCCCCATTGAAACCAGGGGGAACTTGGTCACAAAGATCTATTCAGTCTCAAATTTAAGTGTTTGTGGTGTAAAAATGGCTTGCAAGCACAGTTATTGCTCAAAGAACTTTTCTTGAAGATGTTCCATGAACAACTGCTCAGAAGGAACAAGACTGGTAAACCTGGAAGTGAATCTGTCTTTGCAAAACAAAAAGAATATTTCCTCTGATATATTTTCTCATTAAGAATTATTTGACCACTTTTGTTAAATCAACATTTATCATTTTCTACAGTCATTTGGCCACAAATTTCATGTTATTCCACTTCTTTCCTTTGTACTTTGATCATCTTAAAATACATTGTTTAAGGTTTACCTTTGCTTAAATATCTTGATCAAATGTTGCGGACAGCATTGAGAGCACTGCTCACCCTTCTGCAAAGACAAGTCAGATACATCCCAGTTCCCATATTGTACTTAAGTACCAGTAGGGGGTAATGGTATGTTTTACAATGTGTTTTCCACTTAATTCTTTGCTGTATTTCCTACTCTGTCTTGCTTCTGTTTTTCACTCTGACAAAGGAGACATTCAGGCAACAGAGTCCTGTTCATGAGCCCTAACACTCCTTTCCAGCTCCCTGGAACCATGCACGCTGTCTTTTGTTTTCTAACACTGCAGCAACACACTGTGCTTTGCTTTCAATAGTGATGTGTTTGAAGTGGTTATTTACTTGGAGACTTATTAACTTCAAAATCTTCACATAGCATCAAATACGAAGTTTTCTTCACAGCTGCATGTGTTTCTTTGCTGTCAGCTTAGTTCCTTTAGGATGAGTGCTGCAATAGCATAAATTATGTTTCCTGAAAAAAAATCTTCAATAAATTAGGAGATAACTGTCCCTGGTGTCCCTGTATGGTCAGCAGAGACATTCACCTCCAGACTGTTCTTCAGTATCAATCCTGAAATTGGCAGAACTTGACTAGAAAAGCATTGTGAGACTGCTCTCTCAAATTAGGTGATGAAAATTCAGGATGAGCAATCATGGGCAGCAGTGAAACAAGATTTTTAATATTATGTCTGCAATCCAGGAAGAAGGGTTAAAAAAAAATCTATCCAACTGACAACTGGTAATGCTAGATAAAGGAATACAAGTTTAGTTTTCAGAATAAACTTTCCACTAGACAAAGGAAGGTAAAGTACAATTTCTGTATCATAAGAATGCTAAACATATGTCAAAATAGTTCTTCTTCTGTCAGGTCTAGACAGTCTAGGAAAGTCAGTACAGTAAAGTTCTGAGCTCTCTCTCATCAAAGCCTATTGTTACTACTGGCCTGAGCTCCAGTCAAACACCTTGCATTTCAAAAATTAAGAAGATGGGGTGAATGTATGACTACATTGCTACTGAGATGCCAGAACACACTATTTAGGTTTCATGTTCTTTATGCCAGCTGCAGCAATATAAGCCACACTTAATTCATTACAAACATCTCCAGGACAAAGCCACATTTTAATGAATATCCAAAGGCAGCATATGACAGTATTAACACTTTTTATAATCTCCACAACAGTGTTTTTCATCCTGTACCTGGAGTACTGAAGTAAGTGTGACCAAACCACAATCTAACAATAGTAATTTGTGATAGTTTAACAGATGGCACACATCAACAGAACCCTGCTGACTTCAGTATACTGATATAATTTCCATTTGCAGACAAACATTAGAAAAATGACCAATGCATTGTCTCTAAGCCTGAGAGACATCTGAGAACAGCATATAATCATACCCCAGTTATCCGGTATGTCATACAAGGAAGAAAACCACAGTTTTGCAGAAGGGGGATGACTGAATGGTCAGAAGTGGCTGATGCTCACTTTTGGTTCAGCACCAGGAGCCAACCCACACTGAGATTAATTAGTCATTGGAATAATCTCCCAGGGAAGTGGTGGATTCCCCAACATCTGGACAAGGTGCTAGACCATCTTGTCTAGACTGTGATTTCACCAAGAAATGTTGGACCAAATGATCCTTGAGGTGTCTTCCAAACTGGTATTCTGTGATTCATGACTGTTCCTTACAGAGGAGTATGTGAGCAGAAGGATGGTTCTGGAGAGCCCACATGCAGTGGGTGTACACATCCACACACACCTTGAGAGCAGTGCACAGGAAAAGGCATTACATGGGATTATTTCTGAGCAGAATTCTGGTTTTAGATGACACAGAGGTTCAGATAAGAAGTGCCAGTTTCATTGAAAGAGAAATAAAATTGTATAAAAAGGCAGATTTGCTATTGCCATCAGTGGAGTTGTATTTCATACAGAATTTTTGTCACATGTCTCACCATGGGAAGTGTGTACCCAAAGTTACAGCGGCATTTCCAGAACCCATGCCTATAATTTCTGTGTTTTGTAAAAATAGGTAAACAAAGGACCTACTGGGGCCCTTTCACACAGAAATGCCTGGAGCAAGAATTTATACTGTTTGTAAAAGACAGCTCAAAGGTTTCCCCAAAACCAAACTCATTTTGTGGGTATGTCATCCCATTCACAGCCTGGGTGTGGGTAGAAAAACATAACATCAGTTTCAGAAGTCCAAATACAGTTTTTCCATTGTCTCCCTCTGGGTATGCAGCTCCCCATACCTGCATGCAGTCTGGTTCCATACAGATTAACCTTCAGCCAAATTGCTTCTGTATTTCTGATACGACTCTGCTGTTAGAAAAGCACCAGCAATCATAATAGTGCTGTTGAACAGTGTTCACGTAACTCAGAAAACAGCCAGACTCCCATTCTGTGCACGTATTGCTAGATTAGATGGAAAGATACACTGGAGTTATGATATACTGAGATTTGACTTGTCCATTTTTTCTTGCAGTTGGAGCAAGAACACACATAAAACTTTACATTGTAATAGAAAAATTAATAGTGTCACTCTCATTTAAAGTAACAGAGGTTTATTCTATTTGTGGGGTTTTTTTAAACTACACTGAGGATAACCCAGTAAACTTACTTCTTCTTATTTGCTAAGACATAACTACTTGGAAATAGTAGGATATTCTTTAGCTAAACAGCTCTTCAAGAGAGTAAAAACCCTGTGCAATCTCCAGAAAAAAAAGATTTGCTGGAGGTTTGTTTTAGTTTGTTCTACTTGATAACTTTCGGTTAAATTAGTTTTAATTATATAGACCTAGCAATGCAAGGACCCAAATAATAAGACTGTTCTTTTTCTAGTTTTCAATTAGTTACATTTCCTTCTGAGTTATAGTAGCATGCATATTTTATTGCATCTGTTGTATTATTTTGACATAATCGTTTAGCACAATCTCTTCACAAAAGTCAGTTTTCCTGTTTATTATTTTACTGCTTTGATTTTAGGAGGTGAAACAAAAATGAAGACTGAAAAGTGTGGGCTTAGGTTTTCTTTAGTGAACAGTACATGTTAACTTCAAGGGAGTCCAAAGTCACATCAGCAGACTAGAACAACATCTTTTGTGAATGATGAACCTTGACTTTCATATTCTTTGTCTGATTTTAGCTTTTGTTTTCCTTGGAGCAAGATGGGGGGGGGGGGGGGGGGGGGGGGGGGGGGGGGGGGGGGGGGAATAAAGGGCATTGAATATTAATCCAAATTTTGCAGCATATAATTTTTTCCTAAAATCATTAAACTGGCTCTGGGACTATTATATACAGCCTCTATTTTCCTGAATAGTTTGACTTTACAGCAACTGTCTATTTAAGGAACGGTAGCTGATTTTCTCCTCTGCTTCCATTCCACATCTGATGCCTGAATATATCATAAGAACAGAATGATTAAAGTTCTTTAACTTCTCAGTTCCCTCAAAATCAGAAATATGTCTACATTTTTATTCCTTTGCCACACTGTCTTTGGTTCTGATAGTCTCACACAACTTTAAAGCTAGATAATTTAGGAGATTTGGGGGAGGTGGAGTTTGTTGGGGGTTTTATTGTGATTTTTTTTTACTGTGTTGCTCTAAATTTACAGTATATTGAGGTAAAAATCAAGCACTTCTCTACAGATGTCTAACTAAGCTCATTTTAAAATCTATATAATGTGTCAGCTACTGCTCCTGCATAGAACTGTATGTCCCAAGTTGTGTCACCTTATTATAGTTACTGTATAACAATTATCTTCCTTACATCCATAAGCATAAAAGAGTTTGTGCATCAGCTAAACATTTTTATGTCAATGACATAACGTGGGTAGAATGTTGCTCCATCTGCTCAAGACAAAAATGTACATGCACTGAGCATATTCATATTTATTTGTTTCTATGTAACTTCTTTCAATGAAGTGCAGTACTCAAAGGAACAACAAAATACAGAGGTAATAGATACTGGAACAACATCCAAAATGCAAAGGTAATAGATGCTTTACATGCTATCTACAGTCAGGATTAGGAAGGAGCTTTTCAAGTCTGAAATTTACTTTTAAGATCTAAGGAATAACATAACTTTTGGCTTAGGCACTGAAGCTAGAATTCAGGTGGGATTCACCCTGGTGAGATTCAGAAAGTCTTACTGGATTTAGAGGAACCTTTTTCTACAAGACATTGATAGACCTGTAAAGATTTTTTTTTCTTTTTTTTTTTTTTTTTTTCTTTTTTCTTTTTTAAATAAATTTAATATTAGGAGCAACATTTGATATCAATTTAGCTTGTACATACCTTCAGAAACAGTTAATCTTCTTAAGCCCTAAACAGAAACCTGGGAAATTTAGGCATGTTTCAGCATGAAATTTGAATGTATAGGAATTTCTTAACCCCATAACTCAGAGGCAGAGACTTTTTTTACACAAAAGAACAAAGATAAGTCTTTGGGAACTGTACAGATCTGTAAATAAAGAATTAACAGAGTGAAGAAAAAGTGATGGAGTTAAAACAACTAATAAGATTATCTCTAGTATATTAATAACATCTTGGAATAAGTCTTGGATAACATGTGACACTAAAATGTTGGTCTATGGGGTCTGAACAGGATCACTTCACAGGGGAAGCTTGTCCTTTCACCAGTGACCCAGTCCCTGGTGTGGAGCTGAGAGCCATGGAAGAGATGCCTATGTTGTCTCTACAATAGTGTAAGTACACAAACAGAGACAAATCCTTTTAAATAGTACCCAAATTCTATGCAATTGTTTTCTCTTTCATCATTGAAGACAACCTGGCAGGAGAGCATTTTCTTTTTCCATGGTATGACATGGCTACTAGGAGGAACAGTCTTTGTCTGTGCTACTATAACCAGCTGTACTTGATCTCTGATGTGTTAAATACAAACCATAAAAATACAAAAAAATCAAGGTTTTCAGGTAATCCTTTGCCTCATATGAGAGTAATAGGGAAAGGTATGTAGACAAATGTGGGTGATACACAGGAACCTCTCCTGCTGCTTTTGATTCTGGGAATGTGGAGGAATCTGGGAGCTGGAGCCTGGGACACACAAGGAGAATCCGAGGGAGTTGTCTGGTTCAGCCTGGGGAAGAGAAGTTGAAGGGGACAACTTACTGCTGCTTCCAACTACCTGATAGCAGATTACAAAGAAGGTGCAGGTTCATGAAGACAGAACAAAATGCAAAAGACACAAGTTGATACACAGGAAACTACACTAATGGAAAAGGAAAATATTTTTACTATGAGGGCTGTCAAACACTGGAGCAACTTGCCCAGAGATGTTGGTGATCTTACTCCTTGGAGCTATTCAGAGATCAAATGGACATGGCCCTCAGCACCCAGCTGTACCTGGACCTGCTTTTAGACAACCTCCAGGAGTTCTGTCCACCACTACTGATCCTTTTTCCCACATATCAATGTGTTCCATGATTCACCTAACTATATTTCATTCAGAATTTAAATCCCTCCTTGATCCTTGCCTGGAGACCATCCAATATCAGAATAGACAATGACCTGTTACTTTCAAGACATTCTGCAGTAAGACAAAAGGTGTGTCCAAAGCCTAAAAGCCCTTCACAAGATGCAGCTGAGTCATTCATGGTCTCCTATTACTGCACTAAAATATTGCCCTAGTTGATCTAAATCTGAAGGAGGTTTTAGGAAAAACAAAAAAAAATCATCAGAGTAACACTGATGTGCTTAGATCTTCCTAGTGAAGATCATGAAGGGACTTTTCTGTTTAATTACTGGTGATGCAAAAAACACTTACTTTTTGGAAATTATTACATACTGGGAAATATGACTTAGATAATCTGAGACCTGTGTCAGAAGTGTGATTCCACAAGAGATTACTTTCCAAAAAGAGAGGTGGTTTCAGACACATTTGCTATGATGCAGCTTGCAGCACAGCCCCACAAATTTATAGCCTAGGACACCTAAGAATGGATCAGGAAGGAGAGGTAAGATATGGGGAGAAACGTTTATTAAATATTCTCTGTAGAAACTTCTCTCTCAAAGTTTCAGTAGACCGTGAAGCTGGACTTGGGCCTATTGTTTTCCACAAAGTGTTTCTGATTCACTGATGGTGCTAGTGGTGACTTCTAATTGAAAGTTTTTATTTGTTTGGGGACTTTTTTATCATCTGTTGATGTCATTATTTTCTAAGCTAAATGAGTGAATTTTCTCCTGAGGTTGTCTTAAGCTTCTTACAGATTTTCTTAATCCATGGAGCTCTTGCACTTTGTGTCCTTTTGAGCAGAGTTTAACCCACGCTCACTAATATTTCAAATCCTCTCCCTGCCTGCTCTTAGTTGACCAGTCTGCCGCCTTCTTGCCATGAGTTCTGGTGTTCATCAGATCTTTTACCTCAGCATTCCATCTTAGTGACATGGCAGGAAATGATTATTCACCAAACATTGTTGTCCATTTACGTGTGTTAGTGAGTAGGCTCACAGAGGGATCCACAGGCACTAGCAGGTGAGCTATTAGGTCCACTCCAACCATCTTGCATGAACACATCTTCAAAAAAGACAGGCTAGTTGAATGCTGGGCATGATTACCCATGGTTTCAGGTTTTCTGCTACCACTTGCACATTTACTGTTTGCACTCATGACTTGTTTTAATACAGACATTTTGGTTTACTTGCTTTCACCGTCCTGCTGAGCCTGTTACAAGCTCTTTAGTGATCACTGCTGTTCAACAACAGCAAGGCTGTCAGGAAACATAAACTTATTGGATTGAGATGGAGGCTGACAGCAGCAGAGGTTGGCAGTACTCTTTGAGTAAACATTTCTTACCTCCTGGCTATACTTTTGTGGCTCCGTAAAATCACCACCACAGTATCATCATGTCAATCTTTTTGCATCCACTTGTGATATGTTCAGATAAGCCACTGGTAATAAATAAAACAAAAGGAACAAGATGAAGACCAGTGTCTGAAATTTTGGAGTAGACAGAAAATGATTAATTTTACTCTGATGATGAAAGATTGCCAGACTACACTAAGGAACATGAAGCACCCCTTATCCTGAAACCCATCTTTCAACAGGTATATTTCATTCATCTTGTTTGGCAGAGAACTGTTTGTTAAACACAATGGTTTTCTTTCTTAGGTTGACTTAAAAAATCAAAATTCATAATACCATCATAGAATTCCTTACTCTTGGGATCATCCTTATTGTGACAAAATATGTGCCACCCAAGTTAGGGAATTTTAATAAAACCATTTCCCAACAGTAAAATACAACTAGGAGGATTTTCACGTACAATTTCTACGTACAGAACCAGGGGTTGTTCAGGTTTCACAAAGTATAGCCAGTTTATTCTATGAATGTTTCTATTGATGCAGGATATGGTTATTCCAAATCTACTCTGAGTTGAGAACAGCACTATACACTCATCCTGGGGTTAGCTTCCTATCAGCAGTCCCACCATGGAGAGCTTTCCATGGCTGTAAGGAAATTTCCTGGTAGAAATGTAAAGAAGAGAGAGTGTATGAATAGCAGAAGATAATCAAGGTTGCAGTTTCACAGTCATTAATATTGGATCAGCACAATGGTGGTTTTTTGAGCAATACAAATTTAATACATCTCAGGCAAGAACACAAAACTGCTTTTGTCACAAATTAGCTAAAGGATGCAGTATGGAGCTTTTGCTGGATGCAGGAGAATGGATGAGAGCTGATCTGACAAAAAGCCTGAGGGAATACAACAAACTAGATTTTTGCTGCTCTCGTTCCTTTTCCTTGGGTGCTGGGGTTTTGTTCTTTGCTTCAGAGGAGGTAAGGAAGCTGAAGCAAAGAGAAAGGGGGAAAAAAAAACCTGTCTCAGTTTGTGCTGTATCAGTTTGTGCTATATCAGCCTTTTGTATTGTGTGTTTCATGTAGGTTTGGCATCCTAAAGCTGGATTTGCTGAAAGATCAACCCATGACTTCAGAGCATAAATATCACCTGGTGAAAAAGGGACTGTGCCTTTTGGATATTAAAGAATGCCTCCTGGGCCACTTCACAGACTTCAGTGCACAGGGAACAACAGCAAGAGCAACTGTAAAACTGCCTAGCTTTGTGTCTTCAGAACAGGCATTGGCTGTATCAAGGCTTAATTTTTAAAACATCTTGTACTGTTGTGGCAACCCATGGCCTAATTCTTCACCCTGTGAGCAAGTGACAAATTGCATCCACTCCAGGTGGAAACAACTCTGATCTCACAATTATTTTTAGGAAAGAGAAGTAATTTCTTGTAACAATGTGATTTTCACATTTACTCAACAAATGATCTTAATGCTTTGTTCCTGCATTACACAGTAAAAGTTTTAAATATCAGGAGCAAAAATATAAGAGGCACCAGAGTTTGCAGTGCCACAGTCCTCTTCCACAAATGCTGTGTCTCAAAGACAAAATTGCTCACTAGATTGTCCCAATCAAAACCTGAATAATTATTAGCCAATGTATGGTGGATAATGAACATTAAGTTTGCCAGGTACCAATGGCAGACTGTAAAAGCACAAATTGGAAGAAATGTCAAAACTTGTCAATGCTCTGAGAGCAGCACTTTGCCTTTCACTAGCAGTAAGGCCAGATAGCTTGAAACCAAGCACAGGTTTTCTATGTGTGAGACATTGTGGTTAAAAAAATTGTCTTAAATGCAACCTGATTCAGACAAGCAGAAGTGCTTGGCAAAAAAATGTTTTAAATTCTCATCTGCAAGAGAGGGCCGTATAGTCTCTAAACCACAAGCTGGGTCCCTTCTGTTAATAGTGGGGCAAGAAATAGGAAAAAAAAGCAGTGGCAGGTAACAGGAACTCAGATTTCAATGCAAAAAGAGATAAAGATGAAAGAAAATTTTGTGATGCCTCACATACAATATATACTTTAAAAATTTCCAGGATAACCACAACAGCAACAACTGAAAAAAGAAATATTGCTTTCTATGTGGATTTTAGCTTTGTATCTTAATTAAAGCCTTGCCTGGTAAAAATTTCCTTTTCCTGCTGTCATAGCTTTATGTAACTTTAAGAGACTACCATAGCAATTTTGAAGCACAGTCATGTGCATCAAAGTGCATCAAAGTGTCTCTTCCCCTTCTTACACAACTCTGTTTCAACTTTACCTGCCAATCCTGCAGCCACTACTAATTTCTATGGCAACTTTAAGTGTTCAGGTGAAAAAATGTTTCTTCCCATAGAAAGACTTCCCCCACCTGTGCATATGATGGTAGACTCAGATACCCGCCAATTGAAAAGGAATTATGAAGACTGGATGGGCAATTACCTTCAGAAAGTATCTGACCCTTGCTTGCATTCCAACAAAGAAAGTTCAGAAGAAACATATTGTTACATAAATCTACCATTCAATGAATAGACTAGCAAGGGATTTTTAAAGTGGGTACTGAATCCTATAATGCCTACACATTATAATTTCATAAACTTCCCTTAAAATATTTAATTCCATTCATTAGCAGAGACAGACTATCAAACTAGAACAAGTCTCTTATGGATATAAGGATATATGGATTAATCCCAGGATATAAAAATCCCAAAACCTTTGGAAATCACTTTTTTACCCTTCTTATAGTTTGTTTCATTCCATCTAACATTGCATTCCCAAGGTTCTGCTGAAAATGTAAGCAGAAATATTTAAATGCTATCACAATTAAAAAGGAAAAGAAATGTGCCTTGACAAAATAAATAGCTTAGTATTTATTTTGAGAGGTTCTGTCAGGCTTCAATGAGCAGCTAATACCATCATTCTAAACTAACTTTTCCTATCTGAACGAGAGGTTGAAAAATACCCATAATAAAGACAAACGCACATTAGTAGTTAATCATCTATAAATGCAGAAAGCCCAACTGGAAAGAGCATGAACAAATGTCTGTAATAAATGTCTGCATAAATTTGGTTCTCTAAGCATGTGCAGAAGTATCTAATTAACTGCTATATTTTCAAAGTTGCTGAGCAACAATCAGGTGTTCTTAGTTTCTGCGTATACCATTTAGGCAAGCAATGAAAATTTAATCTTTTCCAGTTTCTCTCAAGGCCTCATTGTTTTTCCTCTATGAACATTGTGAGATAGTTTTTATATAAATATTTTTTAAATGGCAATAAATAGCATTATCTGGTGTGCCTTGCTGTGGTACCTAAAACTTGCTTGTTGTTTTTATAGCACGCAATAGTGAAAGAGAGAAACAAATACTAACACAAAATAATCTAGCAGCAGGGGGAAACACAGCTGTATCTTGCTTGAAGCTCTTATTTAACTTGCACCTGCTCACTGAGATTTTTTTCAGAGTTTTTCACCTATTAATGCTCTTCAGACAGTGAGGTCAGGTTCCAGGATTTTTTTTATTTTTTTTAATGTGCACATAACAGAGGAATCTCACCCATTTAGTCTTCATTAATCCAGGCCAACTCAATTAACCAAATTCTGACACAGTTGTAGTTGCAAAGGGGTTTGTGATTAAAATATCCCAATAAAATAGCCTATTTTTTTCCCGCCTCTGTCCCAAATACTGAATTTTGAAAGAAAAATCTGACTGATACCTTCTTTATCTCAGTAGGAATAGAACACCCACTCAGCTAGTGCTTTCACTGATGTATATCTGTATACACGAATTTGTTGGGCCCTAAATTTAGCCCTTGTGACTTCTCAGAAGTTGACAATCCCCATTACCCAAGATTTACAAAGCAGAAAATGGAGTAATATTGCTGTGTAAATTTGCAGTTATATCTGCTGGCAACAAGAACAGCCCAAGAAGAGTATGTTATGTCTTTAACAGAGAATCTCATAATTCATGGCTTGTTTGTTTTCTAATTCTTATTCATACATACATTATGGAACATTATTTAACATGGACAAATTTAAGGTCTAATACTCATGAAATTTACACCTTGCTATGCAGAAGGCAGCATTCTTCAGGTGCATCTTGTCTGACTACTAGCAAATACTGAAGGGAATGTTGAACAGAGCACACACCATGGAAGGAAAACAGCATCACAGCCTCTGAAGCATTAGTTCTAGTAACATTGAACTGGAAAACTTAGTTAACTGTTACTTCAATCCACTTTATAAATGGTTCAGCTGCATTTGTTTTTAGCACCATAGATTTCATTGTGCATTCCCAGCTATCTACTCAAGGTAAGTACAAACAATGTAAGGGGAAAAAAAAAAAAACAGTTAAAAAAAGAAGAAAAAGAAAAATGGAAAATTTAAGAAGGTTTGAAGTGGAGATAAATTCAGCAGAAAACTTCCTGAAATTATTTTTTTAATTTAACATACTTGAAGATTTTTGTTTCTTTTCTTTAAAAGAAAGTACTTCCTACAGAAGAAGTAAGATGTCAGTGGGCTCTGGGGAAAGAGCATTTCTGAGAGGATGAAACTAAAAATGTAGACTCAAATAAGGGAAAATGAAGAGTAAGAAAATGGAAAAGTGGAAAGGAGAGACCAGTAGCAAATCAGTGACAACAGTAGAAAAAGGAGAACTAGCTTGATACTGACTTACTTTGTCGTGAGAGTAATGTGAGACCTTAAATTCATTTTTGGCATCCAGATTGATGTAGACACAGACCTACCATCAGTGAAGGAAGAGTTGGTGTGGGAGCTTGACCCATACAAATCAATGGGCCTGGATGCCACCCACCCAAGGGTGTTAGAAGAGCTGGCCTATGTCATTGTGAGGGCTCTCTCCATGATCTTCAAGAAGTCATGGATATTGGAAGAAAACTAATGTCACCCCCATCTACAAGAAGTGTTCCAAAGAGGACCCAGGTAATTATAAACCCATTAGCATCACTTCAATCCCTGGGAAAGTTATGGAGCTAGTCCTCCTGGACACTGTCACTAGTTAACTGAAGCATGTGATTGGGAAAAGCCAACATGGATTCATCAGGGGTAAATTGTGCTTGACACACCTGATTGTCTTCTATGACAAAGTGATCCACTTGGTTGAGTCAGGTTGAGCAGTGGACATTGTCTACTTGAACTTCTCCAGGGCTTTTGATATTGTCCCCCACATCCTCCTCCTAAAGAAACTGACGCATTACAACCTAGATGAGTGGTCTGTGACGTGGATCTGGAACTGGTTGACAGGACATACCCATAGGGTGGTAGTCAGTAGTTCTTTCTCAAGCTGGCAACCAGTCACAAGTGGGGTCCCCCAGGGATCAGTATTGGGCCTGATGTTGTTTAACATCTTCATAAGTGATTTGGATGTTGGGATCAAGAGCACCCTGATGAATTTTGCAGGTGACACCAAAATGAGTGGGGAAGTTGATATCCAGAAGGCAGAGTCATCCTCCAGGAAGAACTGGACAGGCCAGAGGAGAGGACTAGCAGGAACCTTATGAAGTTCATCAGAGACAAATATAGGGTATTGCACCTGGGAATAAATAACCCAGGAATGCAGGTCAGACTGGGATCCACCTGGCTGGAGAGCAGCCCTGAGTCTTAGTGGACAGCAAGCTCAACAAAAGTGCTGCAGTGACAAAGAGAGCCTACCTGATGCTGGGTTGCATTAACAAGGGCATCACCAGCAGAGATAAAGAAGGCATTATCCCACTCTACTCAGCACTGGTCAGACCACAGCTTGAGCACTGCTTTCAGTTTTGGTCCCTGCTATACAAAAAAAGATGCAGATAGGCTGGAAAGGGTCCAGAGAAGGGCCACAAAGATGATCAGAGGACTGGAAGACCTGCCATATGAAGAAACTCTGAGAAAACTGGATTTGTTCAGCCTTGAGAAAAGAAGTCTTAGGAGAGACCTTATTACTATATACCAATATATAAAAGGTGGCTACCAAGACGATGGAGAATCTACTTTACAAGGAATCCCATGGGAATGACAAGGGGTAATGGGTACATGTTCCTTCTGGGGAGATTCTGATTGGACTCCAGAAGAAAATTTTTCAACATGAGAACAATTAGGCATTGGAATAATCTCCCAACATAAGTAAGTGGTGGATTCCCCTACACGGGACAGTTTTAAGACTCAGCCTAACAGGGTGCTGGACCATCTCATTTATTTTATATATATATATATATATATATACATATATATATATACACACACACAATTTGCCTTAAAAGACTGGACTAGATGATCCCTGAAGTCCCTTCCAACCTGGTATTCTATGATTCTGTGAATAATAGAAAGAGCAGCTAACTCCTTTAACTCTCATTCAGGTGGTCTCCCTTACCCGCAGATCCATTAATTTCTAAGCAGCTGCTATTTTTCCAGCTTTTGCTATATTCTTAGCATTTTTTCATTCACTAGTGTCTACCTCATGGGAGTAAATCAACACTGGTATAGATTTGTTACCTACCCACTTAAAGGTGACTTAATGCAAATTAATACCGGTATCTGTTAGTGTCTGCAAATTACTCTGCTATTATTCCACAGAGGAGACTAGAGGATAAGCATAATTTTCTCGATGTTTAGGCTTCAGTCTGGATTAGAATTCCTTGCAGAAAGGTTGTGCTTGTAGGTCAGTTTCCTATGTTATTCTCAACTACTTCTATGTAGACTTGTAAATTAATTTTTAAGAAGCCATTTACAGAAAGTCATTCACAGCAGAACATTTGCCACGAAAATGCCCACAGAGATTTTCATTTTCCCAGAACAGAAGGTTTCAGTTAGATGGATTTGCAGAGGAAACTGTGGCTTTACCTACATGTCTTAGGATTCCTTGTCCCCATATACAACAGCAATTGAAATGGCTGTGCAAATAGCAGCTAGCCAGCAATTAAAAATTACAGAAATTCAATGTATTGTTCAATTATCTGGTGAGTTCCCAAAGCTCAGATACAGACACAAACCAGACAGACATTCAACACAGCTGTGTAAGCTGAAGTTGGTTATTAGCTGTCTCTGACAGATCCATTTTGCTTCTGAAGTTCTTCTATCCTCCACTGCTCCAATGAGCAGATATATTATTGATTTATTTACAACCACATAAATAATTTAACTAATAATTGCAAGTCTCCATTTTCCTTTCTAAACCTCAAATATAATAAGTGCCATGGCTAATGCACAATTCTTAGATAATTCATCTATCCTAGAAAATATAATCAATATTCTTACTCTTATTATTCAATCAGATTCTAAATAATCACACGTTCAAAAAAAAGAAGAGAGTGAATAATATTCAAATTAATATCATGGCATAGTTCATAGAAATATTATATTGATATAGAGGGAAATCTATTTGTACATCACTGACTACAATTGGTATGACTAACATTTGTTTAGAAAAAGGGTAAGAATTACATGACAGGAAAAACAAGGTTAACATTCTTTTTTTTTTTTTCTGTATTGTATGAATCAGACTACAGAAGATATTACTAAAAGGTCAAAACAAAAAAGGTAATACACCATTCTAAATGTCTCTAGATGCCTAGGCAACCTACTTACAAGATTATTGTGTTTGCAACAAGCTTTTTTGAGTTACCATCATAAAACCATTTTCATTTCAAATCTTGCTTCACATGCTCTGATCTCTGCAATGAAACACCAAATTTACTTCAACAATTTTTCCCAGCTTGGCCTTTCACTAGGAAAAAAAAAAAAGTGTGTTTTAAGGAAAGGCTGAAGGATCTGGGACTGTTTAGCCTTGAGAAAAGAAGGCTGAGGGGAGACCTTATTGCCCTCTACAACTGCCAGAAGGGAAGTTGTAGCGAGGCTGGAGTTGGTCTGTTCTCCCTGGTGACAAGTGACAGAACAAGAGGAAATGGCCTGAAGCTGACCCAGGGAAGGTTCATGCTGGATGTTAGGAAGCATTTCTTTCCAGAAAGGGTTGTCAGGCATTGGAATGGCCTGCCCAGGGAGGTGGTTGAGTCACCATCCCTGAAGATGTTTAAAAGCTGGTTAAGTGGGACATGGTTTAGTGGTTTTTTGATGCAGCTAGGGATAAGGTTGGACGTGATGATCTTGAAGGTCTCTTACAGCCAAAACTATGATTCTATGATTCCGAGTCCAGTTTTCTTGTCCTTTGAAGTTGTAAACGGCAAATGTGTGTCATTATTATCACTGGCCATTTGTTAAAATATAGAGCAAGGAGAGAGTGAAATGCAAGAATTCAGTGCCCAGTTTGACCCAAGTGTACACGAGCTGAAGGCGTAGTACTGCTAAAAGGTCAGGCATCCTGGCTGTCCCAGGGCACATCCCTGCAGCTGCGGTACCAAGCTTGGAGACAAGGAGCAGGTGGGCTGAGGATCCTTTTCGCCCCCCGCCTCACACTCTGAGTCACTGGTTATTCTTTCAAAAAGAAGTGGCCCTCAGCTACTCCTTGCAGAGGCCAGTTACAAAAATCAGGACTCAGAAAACCTTTGTGTTGGCTGGGAAATAAATATGTACCCTGATAACTGCTGATTGCAAAAAGGAGGTTTCCAAAGTAGAAATTAGAGTCACTGTGAGGATCACAGGGAAAAAAATCAGAAGTGCAGACCACAAATGAACTGCTGCAAAACAGAAAAGACACAGAAAACAATACATAGGCAGCAGACACAGCAAAAAGTGGTTTCTGTACCACTTTACTCACCCTAAAAAACTGTTCAGAGAAGAGCAAAGTAATCCCTCCAAGTTGTACCAGCTTCAAATCATTATCAGAATATTCTAACAAGGGCTTTGCAACTAGCACAGCAACTGCAAAAGTCTTTTGTAAAGCAAAGTCATATGGAAAAGAGGAAGAAGTAGATCAAAAGCTAAGAGAGGAAAAGACTAGAGTATATAAAAATCACAAGTAGGCCAGTTATTTGCCCCAAATTGTATAGCAGAACTGCAGAACACAGCTGTCTCCTTGCGTCTTCAGGGATAGTGACCACCAAATAGCACTTGACAGCCTTCCTCAAATACCCTTTTTAGAATATTAAATATAACAAAGATAGGCAATTCCTGAAGTTATCATATGAATCAAATATATTCCATATACATGACAAATAGAATCAAATATATTCCATATGCACAACAAATAGATAGTAAGTGCAGGAAATATAAATTTTTAATTTGTACAACATAACACAGGCATGTGAGGAAATGCATCTCTCTGACTTCTCTCTGAAAGTATTTCAGCAGGCTTAGACTGTCCTTTGTTCCATCCTGGACAGTGAACATGCTAAAGCAGCTGCAAAAACTTCTCTTTAGCTCAGAAACTGTGACAGGAAGGGTACAAAAAAGACATCTGATTTTGATAGTTTGGTTTGCATCCAGTTTGCCATGAAAACAATTTCCAGCCTGCCAGCTAAACTAAGATTTTCTTAGTGTGCAGTTACCTTCTTTATCACCAGCAGGAAAATTAAAAAATAAATAAAAAGAATATTGCGTGAATTAAAGTTAATGGCAAAATTCTGAATATTCAGTAGTTAAATGACTGATCTCAGAGAATTTCTACCAGGTGCTGTTAGGATTAGGGTGGGCCTTAAAGATCAGTACAGATCTCAACATATAGAAAACTGATCTGTGTGTATTTCCATTAATATCCATCTACAACAATACTTGGTACATTTGTACATTTTTGTACGACAGAAAATGATACAAAAAGACAGACGAATTATTTGTCTGAAAGCTGTTATGACTTTGGGGCCAGCACTAAATCACTGTTGTAGTTTAGAGCCAGCCATGTGGCTGCTGCAAGGTTAGTCCCCTGTTCCCTTCCCGGCTTCTGCTGAAAATTAACCCCATCCTATCCAAACCCATGACAAACACTGAAATTTTCCTTCCAGTCTCCAAACATTTTAAGTTACCCTCTAATTGTATTCATTATCAAGGGAAAATGGGAAATAAAAAATGCCATAAAATAATCTGATCACATCTTTTCAAGAACTGATGCTGGTTATGAAAATCAAGGTGTTATCTCTTCTTTTTTTTAAGTATAATAACCACCTTTGTAATTTCCTTCTTACCTGGAAAACTCTCTTATGTAGACATAATCATTGGATGTTCCAGTGGCTTGGACCAGAAAAAGCAGTGACTCTTTTTCAGGCAAAGAGACACAAATATGGGCAAGCTCTAAGTCAGGAACAGAAGCAAAGAAATATAAAATCACTTCTCCTCAGTCAGATGAAGAAGGCACAAAACACAAAAGAATGACATCCAGCTCCTTCAAGCATAAGAGCAGCAGCCTAGCTTCTAACTCCCCAAGTCTTCCCCTTTCTCTGAGGCTTCTGCCAGAAAATTGCTGGCCACTGACAGTTGTTTTGCTGTTCACTGCAACCCTGACATCTGCATCAAAAACTTAATTAAGGCAAACTTTATTCACAGAGACCACATGAATAACCAACAGCTGTCAATAGTTCTCAGGCAGTACCAAAGAGGGATAGATTTGAAACAATATTGGACAATGGCAAGTCCCTATATTACATTGGTAGTTTCCTTAATCAGCTGTTACTTTCACCAAAGGGCTATGTTCTGTAATAAGACTGCACATCATTCCCTAGTTGCATTACTCCTTCATGCAATCATACCTGGGAACTTCTTTTGTCCAGTATTCAAAAGCACTAAAACACTTTGAGAGACCATAGATAAGAATATTTGTAATTAACAGCATACTTTGCCCACACTCATATAATTAAATAAGGTGCAGCAAATTGTAGATGGATTAAAACTTAGGGTAATTTTTCCCTCACTCTTTATTCACTTGGTGCAGTACCTATTCTGCTTAAATTATTCTTTCTGGTGTTTTAATTTGTATCTGACAGTGTTCTGAGCTTTTACTTCAGTATGTTAATGAATTATGTTTATGATAAATGATCTTTTTCACACAAAATTAGGAGGCTGACTTAATATTCATTAGAAGGTAATAGGAACAAATGGCAGAAAATATTTTAGGAAGGTGATTTAATACATAATTCCACATATGACAAAAGTTATAGACACCGATTGTCCGTTTGTTTTCAATTATTGGAGTCCTTGGGATAGAAAAACAAAATCCTATAGAAGTAGTATTATTCACTTTTCCTGTCACAAGAGCTTAATTAGTATGTGCAGTGCTGTCAGTATGAAGCCTATTGAAAGAAATACAACACAGTAGGCTTTGACGGAAACTCAGAAGAGACTTTGTCACTATCTATCAGGGTAAAAAGAGCAAATGTACCATAGTCTCTGACATTCATTATTATTATTATTATTTCTTGTGATTAATAGCCCATCATTTCAAAGGCAATGCATTTTCTTGGGACTTCATGTATTATATAAAGTAAGATTCAGTAGGTGATCCCTAGCTTAGAGAAAGATGAAAAAATGTCAAGGTAGTTTTATTTCATAATAGCACTCGTACACACACGTCTCTTTCGCGACCTTGTTTTGTTTTCCTGGAAATCCACTTGGTAGGCATCATAATAGATAGAAAATAAAAGCGATAGCAGCCTAAGGCTTTGAGACAAAAAGACCATTTTTTTCAGAGTAGCTGCCATTTATTGCCTATTTTTCCTTTATTATTTTATAAGAAACTGGTACTTGGATTATCATTTTTTGTATAGAGCTGAAACAGATAGTTGTGCACACTGATTAGATCCAAGGGAGCCTTGACTGGGCAAAGGCATCCTCAGTTTGATTTTGATACATATATAGGAGAAATGAGCTATGAATGCCATCTGCTGGAGGAAGGGTTTGCCAGGCCAAGAAAGGATGCCTCGCAAGGGCTGTGGGCTAGGTAAGAAGTATAGTTGTCAGCAAGATCTTGCAAGTCGTAACAAGTTTTTGCTGAGTAGACAGTCAGCTCTGTTACCAGAAGCAGCAGTCAGTGCTCACTTTGAGGGTAGTGGTCTGTTTCCCTTCATTTTCCCACTGTTTTCTTTGAATCCACTATTGCCTGATAAAAGTTCAACATCTCTGATGCTGTATGATAGGAACAGACTGAAGTAATAAGCAAAGAAGGGAAAAACAAAAAACAGGAAACAAAATACATTACTTTTGTCTAGGAGACATGAACAACTCTCTTTTCATGCCATTACATTTCTGCTGACATAGGTCTGTCATCACACCCACACAATAACCCTGAGGAGAACCAGGCTACCTGTATTTACTGAATTACAGCTGCTCCAGGTTGGGATGGATTGTTAAAGTGGTCAGCAAAGCTTTATCCTCTAAAGGGCACTTTAGACTTGCTGCTTTCTTTAGGAGCTGGACCAAAGTGCATCATGTTGGAAATTTCTAGAAATTATTAATTAGATTGATCTTGTCAGCCTGGATCCTTTTAAATCAGTATAGAAATCAGGCTTTTACAAAGAAAGATAAATTCAAATAACTGTCATAGCATGGGACACACAATGATGAAGGGTATTGAGTAAATACAGCAGATGTAAGCTATGCAAGTTTTTTAACTTATGTCAGCTACCAAGTTAGTTCTTTAAAACAAAGATCCCACTCTACAGATCTTTCTCCCATTGAAATCAGCAGTATCTGGAGGGGAGCTGACTGTAAGTCCCACAGTATTTGTTGATCAGTGTAAAAGCTACTGTTAATTCAGTTACTGGATAAATTACTTTGTGAATTTCATGTCTATAAAAATACTTTACTATCTCAAACTATAAGGACAAAGGCCACAGCAGACAGTGCTCCATGGGGTAGTTATGGTCATCACAGCTAAGTGGGAAATTTGAGGTCCCTGCTCATCCTAACTGCCTTAGGCATACAACAGTAGATTTGGGGATCAATCCACTCTGTAGCAGTAAATCCATATTCATTCAGTGAGAGGAAGGAGAGATGAAATCCAGGCACTCTGCTGTGTTAAGAGATTCAGGCATAAAACTCATCTCTGAACTTGTTAGACCTTGGACTTAATACTTCTGACCTTTACAACTCAGGGGTGATCCCTCTTCCTCCCAGCTTTTCTGCAATTCACATCTCCCCACCCAAGTACCTTGAACTCCCACCACCACAAATCCAGTCTGGATGACACAAGTCTTCCCAACTAACTAATAATATTCCGCTAAAAGTCATTCAAACTTTAAGTTCCTGTAGCTATGGACAAAATGCTAACTAGCCCAAAGTAACAAAACTTCAGTGTTTTCAACATCAGTCCAGTGGCTCCTAGGTAGGGATTTCAAAACATGAATATAAAGGACTCTCTAGATCAGAGCAAACAATGAGAGAAGAGTGGAAGGAGCAATAGGCATATTTCAGCTGTTTTCTTAAGAGCAGTAGAGGGCTGAATGTCCTTCTGATGTGCTGTAGTGATTGCTTAATCAGAAGGAGGTCTGAAGAGCTGTATGAGATAGTGTAAAGCCACCAGAAAGAGGTGAAAGTCAGCCTCTCTTGAGCTAAAGGTGGAAAAAGTGTGGGTTACAACAGGTCTACCAATAATGGGGGAGTGGGAAGGGGTGAGGGGGGAAAGGGGGGGAGGGGGGAGAGCAAAACTCTAAAGGATTACAAACAAAGATAGATTAAAAGTGAGAGGAAAGGTGAAGCTATCTGAACTGGGGATATGAAGCAGTATATTAATCTCACCTATGCTAAGTCAGCACAGACAACTTGTTCAGCCTACAAAGTAGCCTCAGGTTTCATCTGATGATTGATGAAGTTCTGCGGCTATCCCAGTCATCCAACATCTACCTCTCAGATCCCATTTGGGGTAGTTCAAGTTTTGTGCTCCAAATACTGCTATGCAGCGAGGCTGTCCTAAAATTAAACCAACCAAAGACAAAGAGAGCTTACAGAAGGTACTGATTTTTTTCAGACATCCAGATTCACTGAAAGAAACCAGTTATTCTGTTTTACCTTTTTAAGAGAGCTAGAGAGAAGCTGCCTAAGGCTGATAGCATATCAGAGGTCGGTCATGCAGAGGCTGAAGTATTTTGTTGATTGTAAGTAGGTAGGTCAAGTTCTGAATTCTATAATATGCACGTTTTAGCTAAGAAAAAGTATGTAACAAGAATTAAAAGCCCTGCTCTTAAAGTAAGAGTTTATTTTTTTATTGAGATTTTATATTTCCTCTGCTGTATTGAAGAAAAGAAGATTTCACACATGATTTAGTAATTATACAGAAATAAAATCTCTATACTGTATATACCTGATCCCTGTTCTAGTAGAAGCAAGTAACTCTGTGAGGTGTCATGTAATAACTACCTCCCTTTGTTACCAAAAATTGTGTTAAGAATTTTAAAAATTATAGCAGAAGAAAACACACACTATGCAAATAATGTCAAATAAGAGCTGTTCTTGTTACAGAGAGTCCAGATTTGTATTATCTTTACAGTTGAGTGAAAAATAGACACACTGTTGAAGGATAATGACAAGTCAGCACTTTTCTTGTAAATATTTTAAAATATGAGCAATGGCTTTTTTCTTCTACATTACAAAAAAAATGTTCTTTTCAATGCAGAAACTGGGAAAAGAATTCCAAAACCTTACAAAGCTTTGTGATAACACTTCTGGTGAGATTCTTGATGTCTTTATACTGCTCATATGATCTAGTTGTGAACATTGTTTACTGGCCACTGGTAATTGGCTGTTTTCTAGTTAGTAAATGAAATCACTATGTCTCTAATTAATTACCAGGACACTTTCAATGAGTACACATATTATTCAAACATATTCACACTTCACTTTTGTCCCACCTGTTTATTGTATCATTGGCTCCTTAATAGTTGTACCCTCAGTTCAGTTCTTTCCACTGTCTTCCTCATTAAAATATGTGTGTAAACACAAGATTTAAATTCTTCTTTCCCTATCACTGCCTTCATTCAGTCCTCTCCCAGTGAGATATTTCCATCAGTGTGCCATGAACTTCATTAATGGATTCACACAAAGTTTGTCTGTAATACTTTGCGATGATGTGACTGAACTACATGAAGGGTTTTTACACCCTCTATGAGAAACCAAGCTGTCCTCTTCCTTTGTTCCATGATGAGCTGGCCTGTAAAATCAAACTCAACTACATAACTGCAAAGCTGGACTAACTCTGCTTCTGTATATAAACCAAATTTAAAATGAAGCTGCCTAACAAGGACCATTTCCCCTTTTTGGGGGGTTCAGGTAAAAAGTGGTACCAGGCGGACAGTGATATGTAAATCCATAGTGAACAGTGTGTCAAGAGCAAAAGTTAAATACTGCACATGAAAAAAACCTTTGGTTGAAAAAAAGATAAGACAAAACCTCATGTTGACACATAACATCAAAACATTACTCATTCAGACCAGAGCCCCATTTAACTGTTTTGCCTACTGTTTTAGTCTTTGCAAAAACACCCTGGTAGCTGTGGTCATCATTTTGCCATCTGATCCAAAATGGTTCCAGGTTATTAGCACACAACTCACATGTCCTCTCTTTTCTTGGCCTTTATGGAGTTAAAAGGCATGTGCAAAATCCAAACAGCAGAGGCTAAAGCAGAAGAGGAATACAAGTTCACATGTGCTTACCTGAAACTACTCCTACTAATGGTGCTCCTTTTTTTACACAGATGTTTTTTTTTTCTAACTGAATACAAAATATTAAAAGCACACAAAAGTAAGACAAAAGCACGCATTGAAATCAGTATTGTATATACATTTACTTATCAATTTCGGTGTAAGTAATATTGACAGAAGATTCTCAAAGCAGAAAATTAAGGGTTCTAATACTACAATCCCAAGAACACCTACTGGAAAGGAAATTATGTGCAGTTAGCCTATATTAAATGCAGCTCTACTTCTCATTCAATTAATTCTCACAAACCTCTCTTCCCTGACACTGTCCCATCCTTTGTTCTCTTTATAAATCGCAAATGTTAAATCTTTGAAAGTATTGATATGACTTTAAAAATACATGACTTTAAAAATACTTTAAAGTATTTAAAATTAATTCTCATTTGTTTAAAAAAAAAGTCCCTAAAAGCAGAGAAAAAAGCCTGACTGTAACATTTAATACAAGTTTTGTATTTCTGAAGTAATTTTAACTGAAAATGAGCATAACTGAGACTCTAAGACATGTAAGGAAGCATGTAAAGACAGAGCAGATGTCTTCTGGCTAACACAAATGAGCAAGTCAGGTGAAATCAGCAGAACCACTTCACATCCCACCAACTGAGTTTCCCTCTCTAGTCACTATTATGAAAGTCCATAGGGTAATCATCATTGCAGCAGCTGATACAAGAGTCCCTAGAAAAATGTAGCATCTGATCTTGAATAAAATGCTGCAATATGCTGCCTGAGGAACAAGAAGTGACTGAGGTTTCATTTGTGTGTTGCCTTGCATGACAGCTAACATTCACTCCCAAATGCATCATTAGCTGAAGTTTGCTCATGGCAAAAAGACATCTTCATTTTACGAGCAGAACAACTCCTTTAAACAGTGAGATGAAGGCTTGGTCTTACTTTGCCAAGCATTAAATTATGCTTGTCCCTGACTGTGGAAGCCAAGTGGGAGGTACCATATCAAAGGTGGACCTCATCAGATGAGTATTGTTCTGTGTGACACATCTGATCCCCCAGAGTGATACACATTTATCCCCAGGGGCTGCTGAAAGACAACATGCTTTCCAACATCTCTTCGCAGCCAAGGCACCACACTCCCACAGCTAAATCAGTCTGCAGTGTATTAATGCCAACTTATTAAGATGTTTATTGATTAATGAGCAAATCATGAAGAAATTGGTAGAGCAGCAAAAGAACAAATGATCTTAACAATCATAACAATTATATAATAATGCAGACTATTATGCTTGACTATAAAGGTGTTAATTACAGCTCTTAAGTCTGATGAATCATATAGCTGAGCACCTCTGGATTACAATTCTGTAAGTATGGAGGTGCAAATCTATGTCTGGACAACATGTCTGCAGAGCAGGAAGTCCCTTTGGTATCCTGATGAGCTGGCATGTGCAAGTCAGCACCACTGCTGGCTGTTGACATCCACACTTGGGACAGTTAAGGATCCATTTTTTCTAATAATTATTCCTGTATCATTTTAAAACTTATTACCTATTCTTTCTGAGTTGAGACTCACATTTTTGTTATCCTTGCACCCTCGCTCTCCCTCCAGAGTCTTTCCAACAACATGTTCCTATTTGCATTTTCCTTACTGCTCCCAGTTTTGCTGCACTTCCCAAATTTGTTATTTCTAGCATCATTTCCTAGCCACAGTTAGCCTTATTGGCAGGATTTCCTCAGTGTAAGTGGCTTTGTGCCTAAAGTTCACTCACCATTTTCCATCCCAGGCTGACCAACTTTCACTTACCTTGTTCAGTTATTGAACAATTACTTTACTTCGGCCTTGATTCCCCAGTCCAGCTCTTGTTAGTTGCGACACCACATGCACCAACATTTTATGTCACAGGGCAGCAGAGTAACATTTTTCACACTTCTGCTGTGGACTGTCACAGGTTTCCTATAGGACTTCTGCTGTTGTGGGGCTTCATGCCCTGCTACACACACACAAAAGAGTTTGGGCTTGGGCAGTTACAGCTGCAATAATCACTCCACCTTTAAAATAAGCAACAATCTTCTCAGATCAAGGTTACTTTCTGTCGCAGTAACCAAGAAAAAACTTTCTTTTTTTTTTCAGTTCAAATGTGACTGTGAATAGGCATAGGCACAACTATGTACCTAACTTGGACCTTCACTGCCACCCTTTTCAAGTGATTTTCAGAAGCTCTCCAGGTTGTGAAGGTGATCTTGAAAGACTGGAGATATTTCTCACTTTGCACTCTGTTCATGTGACAGGATTTTTCTCCTTTCCCTCAAAAGAGACCACCAAAACAATCTTTCTTCCTCCAGCTATGTAAATTTTGCCCTGGATCAGTAACACAGCAGTGGATTATTATTCTTCATAGGCTTCCTTTACTCTAAAATTGGGATGGTCAAAATTGCTTTGTTTAGTAGGACAGGTTTTTTTCTTCTGGATTTATCTTTCATGCAGGCTTCATTCTTTCATGCAGGCTTAATTTTTAAAATAAGATTTTAAAGTGCTCATTTTCCCGAGGCATCAGTATTATTAAGACTGTATTATTTCATGGTCTGGTTTGCTCAGATCGAGTTTTGCAGTTGGAAACTGCCTTATGTATATATGTTCCCTGAAGTAGACTTTAAAATGCATTAAAATTATTTGATAGCCTTATAGAAGAAAAAGACAATTTCTTTTGTTCAAAAAAACCCAACCAAACAAAAACACTAAAAACAAACAAAATTGTGTCTGGCACAGTTTTTCTTTCAATTCAAGATAACTTCTTGGTGAACATTGCAAAAACATATAATTAAAATGATCCCCTTTCTTGTGCAACCTCCTTGTTTAGTGCTAGAGGAAAATATTCATCTTGGAAACATGCATTATATATTACACATGCTAACACACCAGGTTTCTTTTTTTCTCCTAGAAAGTTACCTCACCCATGTAATCTCTGGCAAAATTTTTGGTTGTATGGTCATTAACTTAGCTGTACAAGAAAGATATCCCACAGGTTTTGTCTTGTGGAAATAAGTTGCTCCTCTCCCTCACAAAATCCCAAATAACACAGAAGAGTTTTCTTACCATGCCAGAGAAAAACCTTTGTGCTGACACTGCAAAATGCACATTGCAATAGGCATCTTTGTTCAAGCTGGAGATGTTTCTAATGGCACTGGCTGTATTTAAAGAAGGGGATGTAGGAGTGTTTTCCAGAGCCCAAATCCAGAAGCATGCCTCACCGATACCCCAGGTGTGAGGTGTAAACCCTCTGGTGCTCTATACTATTGGTTCTTATGAAAAGGATATACCCGCTGCACAGGAGCTATACATGCTTTAGCAAGTCTTTGGTCTGAATCACTGGCAAAACTAGACCTGAAGGTGCATTAAAACATACAGTAAAAAGTTCGTACAAACTTTGAGTTTCTGGTTCTGACCTGTCATCAGGATCACGTCAGGATGCCAGGTCAGCCAAGGCTCTGAGATTGATCTAGCTAAATTTCCTTCTACAGCCTACTGCTCTCAAAGAGAAAAACATTTTTTTCAGTTCAGTAAGCCAGATTTTGTTAAAATATGATTTAGGACAATTCACCTTGTAATGAAAGCCAGAATGATTAAGTCAGACAGTAGAAATGCAAAAGGTTCACATACAACCCTCCTTCCAGCATTGTGAGCAGATCCTTGCTTCTTCAGTAGATTTATTTCAGGTTTGAGCTGGATCACAGTGCCCTCTTCACTCAGGTGCCTGGGGAGACCTTATCTTTCCTGGTTAAGATCTCCACAGTCTGTCTCTAACCCTTTCCTTGTCCATGACAGCCTGTGACCCTCAGAAGTTCCCCTTGTCTGGACAGGCTCAATTTGTTTCTTCAGGGATGCAAGGTCTACTTCCCCTGTTGATGACCTCCAGATCCAGACATTTTTCCTAGAGGTGCACAAGATATAACTAAGACTGCAAACTAAGAATACCATCAGCCCCAGTGTTTCTGCTGTCATAGTTTGCCAGGGCTACTGAGACTGTATTAATGTCTCCTGAACCAGGAATCTCAAATGGTAACCACTTGCAGCTTAGCTGCAGTCCACAGCTGTGTAACCAGTATTGAGAGGAGGTGTGTGTGACCTTTTTTGTCTTCATTGTTTCTTTATTCCAATATGCCATATCTTCAGTGTGAAAGGGAATATTTTTCTCATGATCAGAAACTGGGAGTTAGATCAATTATGTTCATGGAAAATCAGACCTTAGCAAACAATTCAGCAACACAGAAGTTGTGCAGACTATTGTTCCGCTCTCATCACACTGCATGAAGTGCCACCACAGTTTATATTGACCTAGGCTGGTGTTGGCAGTCATAGACTTCTCTTTCCCCTCTGCTGCCTGTACATTCTCATCCCCTACTTGTTTCTCAGTTTGGCACACAAGTGAGTTGCTTGCACGAGATAAACTATTGGAGAAAATAGATTCTTCTAAAACAAAAGTGAACAGGAAGGACAACAGCACTAACATAAACAGAACTAAGTATCCACAGAACTGTAGGAATCACCATGAAGCCAAACTTTCAATCTTTTGTTCAGTTCTCCATACCCTGCTTGTCTCTTTACAACCCTTGTCTTTTCTGTTACCCCTGTTACCTTTATTTCCACTGATCTGTAAAAAGGACTTTTCCTCTTTAAAATTGGTTTCCTCTTTTGAAACAGTCTGGGATGATTGTTTCATAATTGGATGAGCAATCAGTTCCACCACCAAAATAATCACAGTAAACAAATCTCAGATGAGGAGTTCGGTAGTGCAGAGTATAAAGATCTCACTGAAGAGTGGAAGCAGCAAACTATAAAGCTTTTATGGCTAACTGGCACTAGCAGTGGTTGTGGTCTACAGGATCTGGTTTCAAGAAAGAAAAGGTAACAATAGAAATAACTAGCAATTCCTTCTGCATCAAGAAACAAATATCATTTTGGTTTAACAACAGCAGATCTACTCTGTTTTGCAAGAATTACTGAATGGATTTTGATATTTTATCTCAGTAGGTGGAAGTACTAAATAAATCAGAAGGTCTAACCATGCTAATGGTAATCATTACTAGCTTCACAGAACTGGAAACAATGGAGCAGGGTGTTCGTGAGTATATACATATTCTGAACACAGGATTATTTGGTAGGGAAAGAATGAGTTGCAGCAGCTTTCCCCTTAGGTTTTATTCAATTGCATATAGTAATGAAGTCCAACATGAGGGAGAGCAGTCAAGAAGCAGACTTGACATGCCACTATTCAGACAGGAACCTATTTCAGGAATGCTACTGCATGCAAGCATGCATTACACTCTTATCATTTCAAAAGTACTCGTTTAAAAAAAAATTTAAAAGTACACTACCAACATAAGAACTGTGATGAAACTTAGTTTCAAAATGAAAAAAAAGCATGAGTAGTTTCAGTGAGTTAGTTTATGAGGACCCTTACATTATCCCATCAATTGCAGTGATCTACCTCTTCTAAACATAGATGTGCTCCACAGGGATTTCTTTCATCACCAGGGAACTACACAGACTTTGTAACCCTGCAAAAACTGCACTTTGGTTTTTTCCCCTGGTCAGTTCAGAATCACAGCATAACAGAATGGCTGAGCAAACAGAAAGTTTGTTCCCTAGAGGAACAATTCCATGGAGGAAGTACAAGAAAGACTTTGCATACAAACATATGCAATCATGCACATAGACATACCTTCTATGCACTGGGGAGGAATAATTCACTTGTAGAAATCTCAAGACTTAAGCTTCCACAAAGACAGAGATTAGGAAAAATAAATATGTAACTTTTGGCCTAATGCACTTTAGATATGAAAGGCAAGACAGGTACAAAATCAATGGACGAAAAACCTGTATTTCAAGGATTTACAGAGTTTGGTAGATACTGCAAGAGCTTCCAGATAAGGAGCAGGAGGAGCCTGAATCATGTCTTTAATATAAGTACAAGTAAGTATAGATCTCTAGTAAACACTGAAATGAAAGAGAAGTTTTTGAGCTTTACTCAGATTTGCCACCAAAATAAAAGCAATAAATTCAGAATTTTAAAGCTTAGTATTTTTTGTTTGTTTGTTTTTTTCCAGAGCTATAAAAAATATACAAGACTGAGAAGAAAAGGAGAGGCCTAGCATAAGGTATTCTGCTCACAGGAATAGTTATTTTTCCTTTGACTTTGGAAAAGCTATCTCAGTCCATAGCAGCTATGAATATACAGCGTATTTTCCAACTGTCTTTTTGTCTCATTTGTCATCTTGAGTTTGACTCATTATTTGGTTCCCACCATGGAAGTATGGAGCAGATGTGAAGGGACAGTGTAGCCTCAAGACACCATGGAGGACTTCAGAAGGATGGGGAGGTAACTTCTCAAGGTGTACCATAAGATCTAGTCTGCTTTCCAGTAGAGCTGGAATAACTGGCCAGTCAGGAATTCAAGACAGCTGACATTACAATGAACAAAAAGCCAGCACTGCTCTACTATCCCAAAAACTGCCTATAAAATGTTTTTCTTTCCAAAATATCTTCTATGCTCCTCGTAACACATTAGAACTGACATGAGAAGAAAATTACCCCAGAAAACACAAAGACAAAATACCACAGTCACCAGGTGTAATAACACTTGTAATAACAACATTTTGAAGCAAAACAGTTCTATAGGATGACACTACATTTACCTCTAATGTTGGCTTTCCTTTACAAACAATAAATACCTTCTGTATATTAAATATGAACAGAGGAACTATTAAGAAAAATAAATGTAGGTACCATGAATTGTTAATACCTGGTTTTGTTCACTTCCCAGTATGAAATCTAATCTCTAAAAGCCTGATAAAAGCCCTTCAGAGTTAGTAATGACTAGTCCAGCACATATTTCTTTGTGGAAAAAAAACCAAACCATTATATATATATATATACTCATTTGTTTGTGTACAAAGTCTGTTCAATATTAAGAATACATTCCTTCTATATTTACTACCTTTATTCAACAGAAGTGTAATTTTCAGTTATTACTAGACCAAGCAAAAAATCCCCATGACATCATTAATAATCACACTATACCTATGAAGACTGCATTTTTATGGTTACACCAAAAATAATTATTTTACTGACAATGTTCTCCACTTAAACTGGACTTTTTAATATTTCTGAAACCCCAGTTTTAGAATTGCTTGTCTTTCAGGAAGAATTCCTGGCATTGTCTATATGCTTTAGGGCATTGTCTATACGCTTTAGGGCACATATTGCAAAAAGGAATTTTACAGTAATGAAAAAGTTACAAGAGCTATTGATAGTATGTAAGTTTGAAGACAATCACTTGCATTCTTTTTACAGTTAGTGGTCAAGACGTGATTGATCCAGCACAAAAATGAGGGATCTGTTCCTGAAGACCAGAAACATTGGCATGCTAGGATACAAAACCATGTAGCCTAGTGGATCCAGTCTTATGGATCCATATAGTCTGTTCAGATTAGGCTTCCTCTTTCCTTTTCTTCTAGGAAAAAAAGCAATCATGGACCAGATGGTATTTGGGTACTTAAGTTTTTGGATCCTCTTCAGTACATCTGGAAAGATTTGGCAAAATTTTCTTAGAAAATGAAGATACAAAATGCAGTTTGCTCAAGAACCTTTTTCCTAGAAAAATGAAATTTGATTAAATGTCCATGAGGATGAGTCTGTGCTCAGCACAATCCAACAGAAGAGCAAATGCATGTCCTCTGCTGAAGGAGAGCACTCTAGTCTCTTAGTCTTTGAATCTCCTCACTAAGCATCAGCAGACATTCAGAAAAGAAAATTAATCAGAAAAACAAACAAACAAATACTCTTGCAAAGATCTTATACTCTTCCAACATAAAGCTGTGAAAAAGTCTTTTTGGGATGGGAATGTGCAGATCGGTTTGTGGGAAGTTCTGTCCTCTCCTCAGAAGAAAGCACTGAAGTGTAAAATTACCAAGCATAAAAACAAAATTTAAGTATTCTCCTTTTCCACTGTATGTGTTCTTATCCCACTGAACTTTTTTTCCTGATTTCATGTGTGCTTCAATTTCCTGTCCCTTCTTATGTTCTGCTCACTAGTTTGTCTTGCCAATTACCAAAGGAGTAAGATTAGTATAACTCAGCTTTATGTCTCTTGCTTTCTTCAGAAATAAAAAGACTCACAACTTCACCATCTGATCTCTTAGTCCCCTACAGGGCTAGACTTGTCATTATGGGAGACAGTGGAGACAGAAGATTTTAGCATTTGCTTTCAGCCTTCAGAGGTCTCAACACAATCCATAAATAATGGAAAATTAATTAATATTGTTGAAGGATTCAGATAGTGTGGTGATAAATGCTTGCAGAAAATCTCATTCATTAGAATATATTCAGAACTTTCAATCCATCTTTGGAGAGCAAAGCCTGTCTTGAAAGACAAACAGGAAACAATACACATTTCCACTGGGGTAAGATAAGGAGACAAAAACTCCTATTTCCCTACCAAAATAAAGTTAGATTTTCTTATGCTTTAAGCTCATCTCAAAAGAAATTAGATTAAGTATTGACACTCATTATGTTTTATTATTAATATATTTTTAATATATTTGGTACAAAAATTGTAATCTTAAAGCCACCACTATTATACAGGGTAGAAAAAAATTGAGTCAGATGCGGTTCCAGGATAATATTTTGAGCTATTTCTAGTTAGCTGATAATGTGCCATTTTACTTATTAGATAGAAAGCTGGTCAGATTCGTTGCAATAAAGGTCTCAGGATAACATCATTCATTCTGGGGATGCAGAAAATATGTAAAATAAAATTAAAAGATTTATAACAAAATTTTCTCCATACTCTCCACTACTGACTTTACAGTGAAATTTCTGAAATGTCTTTAGAATCTAGGGAGAAAGCAGTTACTTTTGAAATATATGGCCAAGATGCAATTAGGAGGCAAAGATTAACCGCCTACAGAAGCTATAAATCAGCACATGGACTTGTATTTCTGAAGAAAGAACAGTCTGGGCATAATTAATGACCAAGTGAGTAATATGCCAAAAATAATTACAAATCTAGATTTAGAACTTCACGGGTTTTGCATTATTTTATATCACTCTGTGCTTCTTCTAACTCTACTCTTATAAGTATAAAAAAGTTCAATTACATCTAGTATAAGAGAAAATATTATACAATAATATAAATATATTTATATATGCTATTAGAGTATTAATATGACTGTTCAAAGGAGTGTAGGTTGTGACAAATTTATGCTTAGAGCATTAAGATCTGACTTAAAATGTCAGCAGACAAGCATATTTCTGAATAAAACCAGCCTAATTTTATAAAACTACAGCATATTCTCAGTTTTACCTCAAGTGGCCAAAGTTGTAAGAACTCAAAATCAGGGGAGGGTTATAAGCAAACAAAAAGGGCTTTAAGAAAACAAAATCCTCCTTGTGTTATCAACATAGGAAACAGACCCACTTGGAAAGGTAGAAACTGGAAAATGAGCAATCCATATTTTTTCATAGAGCAGCTTGTAGTAACACAAGAAAAGTTAAAGAAATAGGAAATTAACTTTACCTAACTGTTAATGACTTAGTGAAACAAGAGGGCATTTTGATATGAGGTACTGCAGAAGGATTTATTTTGTACAGGTTTTCCTCACAGACCATAATTCACTGTTAAGTAATACTATACTTTCTAGGTATCTCCATAGAGTACAGTCAGACAACTATAAAATGCTTCTCAAAAAGGTAGTGATCTGGGAGTCTGAGTAGAAACAGGGATTGTAACCTCACATATTTTCTGCCAGGAGAAACCACACAGAATACAGCATTCTTAAAGAAAAACAGCTTTCCAATTCTATGTACAGTTATTGATCTCCTTCAGAATAAACTGTGAGCTAGCTTGCTCCCCAAAGGTTCTCTCTTTTCCTAAAAACTGAATACCTAACCACTGAAAGACAGAAACCCAGGAATCAGGAAAAATCCCATCTGACTACAGGATAAATATTTTGGGAACTGTAAGGACAGCTCCGAACAAGTCTCTCTCTGGATCCTATCCAAGAAATATGAGGTTCTGAGATGTCTTTCTTCCTGGTTGTAAAGATTGTAGTATATTGGGAGTTTGTATTTTTACAGCAAATTGCTGAGAGACACTTTGTCCTGCTCCCATCTTCCCAGCTCCTTCTCAAACTCATTTAGCCCTGGGAAGAAGTCATGAATAAACATGAAGGAGTGGCCTGACAAAGACCGGCCTTTGAGAGAAAGGTGCAGCAGACTTAAAATTCCCATTCACTTCAGAGTTCATCAACATGGAGAATGAAGAAAGGTACCTGCTGTTCATGAGCAAGACATCTTTTCTAAGGGAGAACGATAAAACAGAACCTGCTTTGCCACACAATCATCAAATTAAGAAGTTGGAAATGAACACCAGCAGGTGTTCATCATGGGGTTTCCACTTGAGGTTCAGGGGAAGAAGACTGAGCTACCCATCTTTCAGAGTCTGTTTTCTTTTGTATTCTCGTGGTGAAAATTGAAATAGCCTAGGGAACCAAAGGCTTCTCTCTTTTTTCACTCAGTGATTCAGATCTGAGAAATTGCACAAGGTTGTGGGGCAGAGGAGAGCAAGGAGAGCTGCCTGGGAGATAGGACATCTTGTGGAGCCATTCTACTGTGCACTCTGACAGGGACAAATGCTATGCATCAATCTTTGTGCCTGGCATTTCACTCTTTGGTTCACATCTGCCATATGAAACCAAAAAATATTAGGTGATAGAAAGTAAAATATACCCACAAAACCTACTATTTGTTTTCATAGAACAGAGAGCACAATGAGGGATCTGGGTCAAAAAGCAATTCCAAGCATGATGTCTGCAGCTTTGCAGTTGCTTATGTGGGCATTTGTCCATGTCAAACCTCTGGAAAGCCCTTACTGGCTTCATTCACAGGTTACACCGTGTCTACATCTGGAGACATACCTGGGAAATGTGATTTAAACATCATCATCTATCTTCCAAACTGAGTACTCCCCTTGACCCAGATCACTTCATCCCACCTCTCATTTTCACTACAACTCTTGGCTTTAATGCTTTTCATCTGCTTCAGTTGGTTTTATGTTTTTACAAGTCTAAATTTCACGTTTCTGGTTGAGTGAATTCTTTTTGTTTGTTATTATTATGAGGGCTATTTTTCTGTTCCAAGATAAGAATGAGAATATCATAGAATCATAGAATGGTCTGGGCCGGAAGGGACCTCTAAAGGTCATCTAATCCAACCCCCCTGCAGTAAGCAGGGACATCCTCAACTAGATCATGTTACTCAGAGAGTAGTCAAGACTCTCACTGAATATCTCCAGGGATGTGGCCTCAACTTCCTCCCTGGGCAACCTGTTCCAGTGTTCCACCACTCTCACAGTAAAGAACTTGTTTCTAACATCCAATCTAAATCTACTCTTCTCTAATTTAAAAATCATTGCCCCTCATCCTGTCACTGTCACATTTTTTGCCCCTGTAAAAAGTCCCTTTCCCACCTTCTTGTAGGCCCCCTTCAGGTACTGGAAGGTCATTATTAGGTCTTCCTGGAGCCTTCTCTTCTCCAGGCTGAACAACCACAACTCACTCAGCCTTTCTTCATAGCAGAGGTGTTCCAGCCCTCTGATCACTTTCGTGGCCCTCCACTGGACCCGCTCCATCAGGTCCAATGTACTGAGGGCTCCAGAGCTGGATGCAGTACTCCAGGTGAGGTCATTCTAGAGCAGAGTAAAGTGGCAGAATTGCCTCTCTTGATCTGCTGGCCACGCTTCTTTTGATATAGCCCAGGATGTGATTGGCCTTCTGGGCTGCAAGTGTGCACTGTCTTCTCATGTCCATCTTCTCATCCACCAGCACCTCCCAGTCTGTACCTGCAGGGCTGTTTTCTATCACATCCTTGCTGGCAGCTTCCATGCTTTCAGTGAGAAATATCTGTCACTCTTTGGGACTAAAAGAGAGATTTCTTGTCCTATTCATCTCCCCATGCTACTGCAGACTGCAAGGGAGATGAGAAAATCTTTGTAGTGAAGGAGATGTTGCCTTCTTCTTGCCCCTTTGCTTGCAAATAAGCCTTTCTGTGCTAATGTACAGTCCTGCTTTGACTGACTTGTTTGAGCTCCCAGAGCATTCATGTTTCTGCTAAAGAAATGCCTCCTCTCTTGCTTAATGATTTTATGCAATTTGACAATAGGAAGCCTTTTTTTGTCCATGGAAGTGACTCCCCTTTTTTTCATCAGTGCTCAAGTAGACAAGTCCACCCAAGCACACGAGAAGGGGACAGCCCTTTGCATTATGCCATTCTGCTCTTTGCTTCAAAGGGACATAGGACAGGTTTCAGACTATATGGAGTGGGCACTCTCTGTTTTATCATGTCTGATCTGACACACCAGGCTATTACATCTTGGGAATCCCTCCTGGACACTGCTGCAAAGCAAATATCCTCTCATAAAAGAACAAGTTCTGACTTCTCACACCTCCATCTGGGTCTTTCTTAGGTAGGATGACAGAGGTTTTAGTCCACATAGAGACCAGTGGTTTCACAATTTCTACAACATTTCTGGGTTCATGAAGCTCATGCAGAAGTTAAAGAGACATAATTTATTAAATGTGAATCTATTAAATATCTACAATTGCCCACAGATGATTTAAAGTAAGTACACTAATATAATGCTGAAAAAATCTTTGCATGACATTAATTAGTTCATTAAGAAAACCAAAAACTGACTAGTTTTAAAACTATGAAAAAAAAAATTTATATAAATAAAAATGTTCAAAATTGAGAGTAATTTGTGAAAGATTAAACCTAGTACAAAGATAGAGCTTAAAAGAATGACTATAAGTAGTAAACATGCCTAAAACATGCAAAGATTAAAGACTATGAAGATGCTATGAAATGTCATAAGGGCTTTGGAGAACATGCTTTATGAGGTAGAATATGAATAGCTTCTGTGTGATTCATTGCCTTTAAAAGGGTCCAGGGTCAATAGATAGCCAAATACCTGCAGTCAAGAAGAGACCTCTGTCTCAGGTTTACCTTAGGCTTATATCTTTAGTCTATTGACTATATTATTAAGTCTATTATAAGTCTATATTAAGGCTTAAAAATTTGTCTAAAGGTTGTAGGAGCATATACCCTATTTTTGAAAAACTAACTCCAACTTTTGGCTGTTTGTGTTTTAGTAGGCACACTTACACAACGGGACAGGAATACGCTGCTTGAAGCAGTGTCCTTCTTGACTCTGATCCAAATGCACCATGCGTCCTTTTTCTGTACAGGAAGTGACCTGGTCAAGGACCATCATCCTCTGCATGGCAGGTATAGAAAAGGAAACTCATGTACACAAGGAGGGAGGAAGACAAAATATTCTCCATCTGGCTCTCAGGTCTAAGCAGCTGGAAACAAGCATCAATGACTTATCATAAAGTACATCTGCCCCATTGTGTAAATTCAAGAGCGCCAGTGGTTTGAAGTCTCCCCAGTGAGTGACAAGAGTTTAAAATCTAAAACCCATTTAAATTCACCTGAGAATGGTGTTCTAATTTAATTTTGAAATCAGCACTTTTATATCCAATAAAGTGCAAACACCAAAAAATAAGTTCATAGCCAAAACCCTTTCCTTTTCTGTACACCTTTTTGTGCACATTAAAAAAAAAAAAAAAAAAAAAAAGATAGAAACTACTCTGACATGTCCCCTTCATTCTCACTGAGACCTTTCTCTATTCCAACCCTTTATTCTCACAGCATGCTTTGTAAATAAAAAATTCTACTTTCTCAGCCCATCTTAAATAAACCAAAGAGTTTATTACATTATCAGCCAGAGACATATATACATATACCCATTTGTTTATGTACATGTATGCCGAGTGATCACATAAGCTTAATGACTAAACATTTTTAACATATTTTTTAATAAACTGTGAAGATTTCAGGAACACACAGATGCCTGTGCACTATGTGGTTTTTAATTACGTGAATTTTAATTAATTTTAAAATTAAGTGAATCTCTTTGAGAATTAGAGAGGTCTATATAAAAGGAAACAGGTGGCCAGTTTTTATCTAGTGGTTGCATTATTTTTCTCATTTAACCTGCAAAGCTCACTGTTAAGTGAGAGGGTGGGCAGATCACATTCTTTATTTTAGTGCCTGTTCCTTTTATGTTCTTGACAGAGGAATAGAAATCAGCATATTTGGAAGAACAGCTGCAAGACGTTGCTGTGGAAAATGGCTGCTTATCTCTTGCTGCAAGCAGATTCCATTATTTGATTAAAAAGAAACCGGTTATTCTTCATCCCCATGACTCTACAGACATCTTTTGGGGCAGACTTGGTAAAAACAGTAGGGAACAGAATGCACTCCCATTATGGCTACAAAGCTGGAAAACCTTTATGTTTTCAATAACAAATACTGCTGCTCTTTTTTGGCATAGAGTATCTTTTCTTATTTCACAGTTTGGTCGCTGAATCTGCTTACACTTACATCCCTGAATCATAAACACTTATGCACATGGCTGTGGGGGGGTAGAGGAGAAGCTGAGGGAAATGGTTGCTTTTATCTCAGTATTTTTTAGGCATTGCATCTAAGCAAGTAGAGGGATGATACCTTGATTTGCTAGTGATCAATCACACTCCAGGCCGGCAGCACACAAATCAGAACTGATAATGTCCCTTCATGGCATATTGTTTTCTGTGGCAAAATAGAACTCATTTTTAAATTCTACTCTTCTTTTCAGCCATCAGAGGACAAAATCAGGAGCTCAGGAAAGAACATAGCCCATGTAATTCTTACAGCTGAGCAGACATCAATACTTATAGACCTGCTGAGGGTTTACAAACACTGCACAGTAGGGCATCTCAAAACAGGGTTGGTTAAGGATCGAAACAGATTATAAAACATAATTGGTCAGGAACACTGATTCTACTGGCAATACGGAATTACTCACAACACCGATCATCGCATACACCGAAGGGTGCGTAGGGTGTCTTTGGAAGCAAAGAGAGACAAAAACAAAGTGTCAGGAAACAGCACATATAACAGCCTCCTCTCACCATGTCACACATGCTTGATGGATGGTTATTCTGGGCAGAAATGCACATCTGTGCATATGTGGGGTTTTTTTGCATGGGCTTTACACACTTTCCTGCATCAAATCTCTCTCATCCTTGTAAGAACTAGGCAGCTCTTGCTAAAGTCATACCAGACTCTAGTGCCCAGTCTATATATCCAGGCAGGAAAGACGGTGGAGCACCTTTCAAAATGGAAGTAATTTTTTTTTCTTCATCAAAGTATCTTCTTTCAGGCAAAGTAAGCCCCACACTAGCAAACCTCTGTAATCAGGAAGTCACTGGTCTAGTGTTTCTTCTCAAATCTGGATCAGCATTTAATTATGTTGTTTGTTTGTTTGTTTTCCCAACTGAGTTTGCAAGATGATGCAGGAATAAGGAGGGTAAAATGTCTCATGTTTTCCTGAAATTCTTGCCTGGCAGTGAGAGCGATCATTGTGAGGAGCAAATACAGAAACAAATTAAGACATAAGTAAAATATAGTAGAATGAAATTTGCGTGAAGAAAGTTGGTATGAGTTCATATCAATGATTAAATGCAGAAAAATATGATAAAAGCTTAGTTGACAGAAAAGGTATGAAGTTCATATCCTTATCCAGCTACATCACATTGTGTTACCTGAAAGAAGCAGACAAGGATCTGTAACATCAGCATTTATGTTCCAAACCTACTGCTTCTAGAAAAACTCCCTTGGTAGTTCTGCTTATACATTAATTGATGGCAGTCTATACTCAGTCCTAATATCATAGTGGTATAATGCTAAACTTGCATGACTAAGAAAAAACATGCACAGCTCATGTCCTCAAGACTTGTGGTTAACCAGGGATGTGTACAGTGTTGGAACACCTAATTGCTCATGTGCATATCTCTGCCATTCTTTTTAATTTTTTTGAGCTCATCTTTTCTTTGAATGCTAGCATAAACTAATCCCAAACCTACTTTATAGTAAGAGTTCTAGAATTCAGTGCATTCTTTAAACTCACTTATCACAGATTAAAATGAAGAGGCAAGAAGGAAGTAAGGAACACAAGATCATTTTCTGCCTTCCCATGTTTGGATGTATTTTCAGGCAGTGAGAACTGAAAACTGAGAGAAAAATTAGATTAGGCTCATTTAAAATGTGAGTAATCATTGTATTGGTTGTGGATTTATCACAGAATCACAGAATTGTCACAGTTGGAAAAACCTCTAAGATCACTGCATCCAATTGTCAACAACAGTGAAAAGCAAAAACAAAAAAAAAAAAAGAAACCAACAAAAAAACCCACCTCACTATCCCACTAAAACACATCCTGAAGTGCGTCAACTGCATGTTTTTTGAATACCTTCAGGGATGGTGACTCCACCATCTCCCAGCATCTGACTACCCTTTCACTAAAGAAATTCTTCCTAATGTCTAGTCTAAACCTTATGTCTAAAACCTTATGTCTAGAAGCTCTTTTCTTTAAGGGTTATAATACCATTTGACTAATAGAAAGTAGTCTATAATGTTAAAAGTAGCTACAGTAACTGAAGCGACAATGTGTTTTATTGAAACAGATGTTCTGTGAATGAGTAGGGAATAAGGAAAGCAGTCATCATTTTGATGCTGTTTAAAGGGCAAGAGTGATGCCAATCATAATTACCATCTGCTATAGTACATAAAGCATCCATATGCTCTTTAGATGGCCCCAAAGCTGATGTGAACTGCCATACTGAGATTTCTCATTTAAGGACAAGACAGCTCTACATCCCCTTATTAGACCCTGACTGACAAGAGCCCTGAGAGCAGTTAACCCAAATGTCTCAAAATCCTGGCTCAAGTACTCAGTGATTAAATTTAGAGTAGACCAACCTTGGGCATTCACCTTTCTTGGACCTTCTGCCATGATAGCATTTACCATCTGAAGTCTAAGCATGCCAGGCAGATGTACAGAAACATAAACCTAATCTACAGTTCCTCATTCCCATAATCTACAGGGCTTTTGATGGTTCTCATGATTCTACAAACTCCATGTTAGTGCCCATAGTCTTCTGGGCACCAGCTCTGAAACCAACTCCTCCTTCCATCCTCCACTTTCCAACTGAAATATATTTCTTCTTTGAGCTGAGTGCATTTACATCAATATTTCACATACTACAAAGAGAGTACTGTCACATCCACCCAACATGTAGAGTAAAAAAAATATTTTTAACCTTGCATTTCTATTTCTCTCTTTATACTTTGCATCTAGATTGTACATGAAGTTCATGATCTTTCCAGCAAAAATTTATGTCAACTAGCTTAACAGATGTTTATCATGAATCCAAAGAAATTAGTTAAAAATCATCTATAACACATGACTAAAACACTGGCTTCACTTACTTTCTAGCTTAAATTTAAAATTTTTTTCACTTAGACAGAAAATAGCAGAATATATCAGCAGATACACAGAAATGTAGTCGTGGTGCATGCATTCACATGCTTTTCCACAGCAGTGCAAACAGCAGATCTCTGAAAGGATGGTGCCATACACATTATAAAATAGCAGTGGTTCAAATGACATCTTGTTGTTAAGCCTAACCCATTAGTGACAGTCTTATTCTTCAAAGGAATTTAGCTTATGCTTCCTCCTCAATTTTGTCATACATGTTTTTAATGATTGCATGATTATCTAGTTTCAGAAAATACCTGTGATTTAGTTGGCAGCAAAACCAATAGACATTAGTTCAGAGACCAAGACATTTCACACAACTAGGTTTAAACACATTATCACAGTTTAGCTTTGGTTGATTTCTTTCTGTTCTACCATAAGAATGCATGAAAAGGAAAATTTTTAGTATCTGATCTTCTTTTTGCAATTTCTTTTTTATAAACTATGAGGTTTGTCCATTTCCAATCTGTTTTGATTTGGACTCAGTTCTTCAAGTGACAGTAGTTAAATGTCCAGCATACAAGACTTTGAGTACTGTCTTCCTGCAATGATTTATCTTCACACTGTACAAAGCTGGAGAGGCTCCATGGAGGTTCCTCTGATACAGACACATTTCTGTGTGTTTCAGGGACTGTCACTGAAGTAGATTGCTTTGGGGGAAGGAATTTCTTCCCTTAGTCCTTTACAAGGGGCTATTACTGTCCCCCTTCTATATTATTTTTGCATTATTTATTTCCCTGTTGGGCATAAGGTTGACTATATCAGGATGTTAGGGAGCATTTCACTGGGAAATGGTTCCCTTTAAGTCATGGATGAAAGACTATGACAACAGGTAAACAATTTCTTTCAACATCTTCTACAAATAGCAACAGAGTACTACTACATGCCCTTTTATGTTCTGCTCCAGTAGCAAGATACACATTAACAACAGAAGTCTTGTACCATGCACATGAAGAAAAACATGTGAACTAATAGGCACTGTGAGGGAGGAAAGGTTACAAGTGTAACAGTACTATAAACACAATTACTCTCCTTCAGAAAAGGATAAGAGAGAAAATTAATCCCAGGTGACAGTTTGTTAGCTATGTTGCGTAATGCTGGAGGGCATTCAGCTGCAGTAGTGATCCAATGATGAAACTTGAAAAGAACTATTGCATACAGTATGTTTTTGTATGCCTGCTTTTAATTAAAAAAAAAATAAATGAATCTGAAACTGAAAGGAACAAGATCAGCTTCTGCTACATCTCCTGCAGTATGTGGCTCCTTTGCATGGCCATTGTACTTTGAACATACTCCATTTTGGTTTATATTATTTTGGTATATTATTCTGTGAGTAATAATCTATACACTTAAGTGTAAGGAGGTTAACAGAAACCTATTTCATTTTATATTAACATAGATATCCATTATTAGGAAATTGCACTTTGTTAAGTTTTATCTACAATATGGTTCACCAAAAGCTTAATTAATATTCTTTGCTCTGCTGAAATATTACATGATATTGTTCTTAATACTGAATGCACATAATTCTATCTAGAGCAAAACTGTGAAATTGAAAGTTGGCTATAAAAAATAAAAGGCAGTAAGAATATATTGATGATTTGCATTAACATTCATTATCATACTAAAAAAAAACAGCATAAAGGCCACAGGGAATTATAAGGTTCATATAATTTCACTCTAATTATTCTAATTTACTGTAATTAAGACACTAAAAAAAAATCCAGTGAGATAAAGCAATAACATGCTTTCAAAACCAGTAAGAGAACAACAGTCTTGAATTTATACAGTATTATTAGCCAGAACCCTGTGAGAGCTGGAAAAATACACAGTAGACATGCTGATAGTAAAAATTTTATTTATATATTTGTGTAGGTGTTTATAAAGGAAAAAGTTTTAAAATATGTTTGCTTCTGTACATTTTGTCCTTTAATTTATTTCAAGGTCATCACCTGAATTAAAATCTATGAGATAAAAGCCTTGATAAGATCTCAAGGGCCCTAGCTGCATACAGTCTGTTAACAGCAAGGGATATAGAGCAAACTGATCTAGTTCACCATTATTTTCACCTGTGCAACTGAGAGACTGCCCTGACCTCTGCTTCACTCTATTAAGATCCATGAATAAATCTGAAAATTCATCAACCAGCCATCTGTGATGTATACCTATTTTCTCTTGCAGGCTCCACGTTTCTATATGAAATTATATATGCTTATGGCATTGAGCCATCTTTTTCACTCATGTTGCATGGTAGCACAATATCAGCATAGCTTCTGTGTTTACTTCATAACTAATCACTTAAAACAGTGCTGACATGCTCTCAAAGCTATTGTTGACACATAGTTATAGCCTTTGCTGCTAGATGAAAACAGAAAGGGAGAAAAAAAAAAACATTGCCTTTTTATTAATTCACAAAGCCCAGTGAAACGCCTGGCTCTGCTAGAACCACTTCCCGTTGACTGCCACCATTGTCCAAACTGCAGGATGTGTGCTTGATCTTCCTGCCTTATATCAACAACCCAGGAAAGACCAGAAAGCATCAGTTTCTTGTCTTCAGGGGTGAAGGTGCACATGAGTAACTCAAGGGAGAGGGCAGGAAGGGAAGATGCCAGAATCACACATTTATCACTCGGATCTGGATGCTTCAAACCAGCTGCCTGAATTCTTCTGTCAAAAATAGCTCATGCATTTCTGAATCCCCTTCTATCAAGTCCCTTCTGCTACTGAACAAAATCCTTGGCAATTCTCCCCTGCCTTTGGCTTAAATTATTTCCAACCCATTTGTCTCAGCTGTTACATAACAGGTAATATGAATTTCTATATGCTTTCAAACTGCTTTATAATCTTCAGTTGAAAACAACTAAGTGCAAAATATTATTGAATAAAGAAACCAGTATGTAAAATAGGGCTGAAAAGACCTTTCATATATAGAAGGTGATAAGGAAAAAAAAAAAAAAAGAATGACATTTTCTTGACAGGCCATGATTCCTTTTTTATATATAATCACTGATTTAGACATAGTTTCACTTTTATGAATGTCAGGAAATGACAGAACAAGAGGAAAAGATCTTAAAGAACAGGTCAGAAAGTGCCAGCAATCCAAGGTCTCAGCAGCAGACTGGCAGAAAAAAAGAAAAAATCCAACAAATGCAGAAAGTTTCTTAGCACTTAGAAGTGCTTCTGAAAATATCAAGTCTGTCATGAACTAAGGTGTAGATTAGGAGAAATCTTCCATTCTGTGACCAGGACCATTATGGTTCTTTCAATGTTATCTGTAAGCAGTAAGCATGTCTGTATGTATAGTTAAATATATAGATACACAAATACATATTTATGCTATATTTGTAGCACTGGAAAGTTGCTGATGTATTGATAGGAAAAAAAAATATTTAAAAAAAATATTTTAAATAAAAGCTGATTTAAAAATCAAGCTTTAGCTGGTTGAGGAATGAAATCATCTGATTCTGTAGAATTCAGGACATGTCCACCACAAGTAAGACAACATCTCAAGCTGTAGATACTATTGGAGATTGGTTTGTGCCTTGAACAGGAGGATGAATCCCTCCAAATCAAAACTTACCTTCTGTACAGAGTTTTCTTCCCATTTTCTTGTCTGTCTGTTTACAACAAACATAAGAACAGCCATCATTAAGCACAGTGAAAAATCCTTATTTTAAGGGGGATCCCAAAGCACTGCAACAATTCAAATGAAGAAAAATAACATTGCAAGCTCACTAAGTTTTACAGAAGTTTCCAGTTTGCAATGAAGGTGAATGTACGTAACAGCCTAGCATGCTTCATGATAATGTCATGCAGCAAGGTGTAACCATGCATGCTGGGAAAGGACATCCACACAGTTGCAGGATGGCTTGGGAGATGCCAGTAAAGTCATCCAGCCCAGCCCTGTGAGGATGACTGGCAAAGAACTTCGCGACAAAGCACAGTCTCTAGTCCTGAAAGCAACAACCATATTCAGCACTTTTCTAGATAAGACCTGTAGTAATTATCAGATCCCCCTTGACACTGGAATCCTGCTCGTTTGCAACAGTGAGGCTTGTAACTCTCATGTCCCAGATCTCTGGCAAATCTAATATTTAGTCAGCTTCAAGGAAGGAAAAACAATTAGTAAAATCTAAAGTGCAGGACACTAATAGAAATAAACATGGTAAGAGGTATTTAAATGGATTCATACATTGAAATAATGCATACATACACCTGGATAGGGGTACCTTTCTTGAAGCATAAGTAATAAGTACATAATCATTGAAGTCTAGAAAATATTCCTACTTAGTCCTGCTGCAGGACTTAAGCTTATATGAAACCACAGAAGACGGAATTGTTGAAAAGTCTGAAAAATCACAATTTGATAGCTACAATTTAAATTTGAATTTCAAGAATTTATATTTCCCGTTATAAACAGACTTTAGAAAACATTAGAAAAAAAATTGTCTGCAGGTTTTTATTTCCCTTGAAGAAAAATCTACTTCAGAGGTATTTTTTCCATTCATCCAAGAAGTTATAAAACAGTGCAATGCAAAGCAAGGTGTATTCAATTTCTTAATCAAGTGCAATATCCTTCTTCTTGTCACCTCACTTATCCTCTGTTCTCCCAGTCTTCCTCCCCACAGTACCAAATATGTGCATTCCTATCCAAATTTGAAGATAAATGCCACTGCATTTCAAAAGTCCCTCTTTTTCCTCTTGAAAGAAAAGTCTTGGAGGCTGAAGAAGATGAAGTTCAATAAATTGGTGTTCAAACTACAATGCAAGGATGTCTTTGATACTTTTAAAGCCCACGTGTGGGCTGAAAGCCATCTAAAGCATACATCTGTTAGCTAGCTGCCAGAACACAGTAGTTTTGACGTCAGATGTTACATAGTTGACCTTCATCTGACCAGCAAGACTAATACTTTGGCTTTATTGTACATGCATTGGCTACCTTATCCTACCTGTGATCTTGAATCCTATATACTCTTCTTGAACTTACTTGAGATGCTTTATCCATTTGAACTTGCTCAACGTGATGTGCCTCCTGAATCATTCAAACCTGTCTTCTGGGACCCAGATTTTACTTGAACACTATGCAGGTATAAAAATGTGTCCATGAAGTTTGGTAGCTATCAGCAAGACAGAAAAAAACCTGCAAAATTATAGTTAGCAGGAAAGGGAAGGAGATATAATGAAAGGTCTATAACTTTTCTCTGACAGGGTTTATGCCCTGTAATCACAAGAAGATGCTTTCTCTCTTTCTGCTCTCTCCCCTTTTTAATACCAGGGAGCTCATACTTCACATGTGAAAGAAATGAAAAAGATTTAATTAAATAGCAATATATCTTAGGAGAAAATATACCCCGGCACACTGATGTCTTATCTTCAGTCAAGCTAAATGCACTTCGGGGGGGAAATTGTTTACAAACTGCAATCTATCAAGCAACGCTTATAATGTTTAGCACCAGAGACTTGCTTCTAACAGCTCATCACAAAATAGTAAACACCAAAAATCATGCTTTGAAGGGTGAATGAGACATAAAAACAAGATGCAAATCACCAAGTCTGGGACAATGCTTTTTAAGAAGCTGAAGTCAATCTCTGTGAGATTGTTCAAATATTTGTGAAAAGAACTGCACCTCTTTTACCCATTCCAAATTGGTTTTCTTCCTATTACTTGTGCCTGCTGCATGTAGGTTCTGATATTTTGAGGAAACAGGGAGAGATTACTATATGTTGCTCTTAATTTTAGTTTGAAACTGTTTGGATTCTAAAACTAGAATGGATGCACTCCTTATGCCAGAATTAGATGTCCAAAATACAGACTCTGTTGGTTGTTTCCAGCAGTCTCTAGATCAAAGTAATATTTAGTGATCAGTCACCACATAGCAACTAGCCTAACCTTTTGTTAGCCTCACATGAAGATAAGGTGATGAATGGACGTGGTTACAAACATGGATGGACTCAGAGAGAAAAAGGGAACTGGTTACCAGGCACCTTCACTGAAAGTCATCTCTCATAAAGACTGATAAACTGAAAAGCACCTCTGACCCTGGTGACACCAAGGTCAGAATTTCCACTTATCTACAGTGCCACAGTGATGCTGCTAAACTCTGTACTAAACTGTGCCTTGCTTCACGTCAGACTGGAGTCTTCAGTGGTCTTGTTAGATTCCTGACTGATTCCTGACTGTTGTCAAACCTGAATTGTGAAAGCTGATTTCTTCCTTAGCATTTTGCATGTACAGGGCATATGGTGCATGCCTTGTAATTCCTTTTTAAAGTGAAAAAGCCTTTTAGTCTTAAATACATTGCAATGGTAACATTCAACAGAAGGTTAAATTTCTGAAAAATACTAACTTGAAATCTGTCTGTCTGAAAATTACAGAAGCAAACCAGTTGAGGTATTTGGCAAGCTCATGTTGAATTTATAGTATTGCTTTGCAGAATTTCTACTTGACATCTTTTTATGGTATTGTTGAGTTTCTTTGTAATTAAAAAAAAAAAAAAAAAACAAACAAAAAACCAAGAAAGATAATGTTTTGTTTCAGGTTGAATAAACTTCAATGAATAGTTAATTAAAAGCTATTTATTGAAAATTATTTTACAAAAAATACTGATTTTTTTACTAAGAATGGAATATGTAAATATCTGCACAGCTCTACAGATTAATAAAAAAAGTACTGCATTAGTAATAAAGGCTTAAAAATTCATTTTTCAATATATATGTGAAATATATTCTAATTTATCCTGGATTTTGATACAATTTGAAGTAATTTAAACCAACATTGATTATGGTAGGAGCTATACAAATGCATAAGAGAGAATTCTTAAGACTAATTACTCAAGTTCTGACCAGGTCAGACAACAGAATTAATCTAGTTTTACAGGAGGGAAATCAGCACACCACTTTAAATTACTTGACTGGGATCATAATAATGCAGTTCTTCAGTGGCAAATGCAGCACAGTATTACTTTGGTCCATAGAAATCTTTCTAGTACTCTGCAATAACTCTGTGAAACTCAGCATTTCATTTCAATGTCTTCAACAGAAATATTCACCTCTATAGAAGAAAATATCTACCTTAAATGTGTGGAGAGGAAAATATGCTTTATGTATTTTGCAGTTATCAGAGAAATGGAGAAAATGGCAACAAAAAAAAAGTACCAAGTGCATTCTTTCTGCTCAAAGCATTTCCAAGTCCTTTTTCTCACACAGAGCTTTTGAAACAAAATTAAACAAAACCAGAAACATTCCATAAAGGTGGGTAGTCCTTAAGTGCATTTTTTCACAGAGAAAACTGCCAGTAATCTGCATGTCAGTTTAATACAAAGAAGAATAATCAAAATTAGAAACTGGAAGAAAAGCACATACCGTATTTTTTCAATGATTACTGCAGCACACAAAACTGTTGCAGGATTGAGTTAATCAGACTCACAGCATAATGCAGAATTCTGGAAGTGCTCAAGACTATGTTGTGCTGTTTACAAGCCCTGCAACATTAACAGCGTTCAAAGCCACTGACTGAGAGGTCTCAGACTCAAGGCAGAGGCTTAGCATATTCATAGTTACTCAGAGATTTCAGTGAAGAGGAAAGCCATCCAAAACGTTTAGCTTTATTCTTGGTTGCTTCCCAAGTTGGCTGAAGGACAATCCATTGTTGAAGGGACTGGACAAAGAAACTGTGAAGGGGACAAAGCACTTGTTACGCTATTGTTCAATTACTCTGCAATTATTAAACATTCAGCACAGAACTTGCTTTGAAAACTATACTTTTCAGAAGAGAGTTTTATATACATAAGATGTTTTAAAGGTGAGGAAACCACAAATAAATCTGTTTAGCATAAAGACGGGGATTGTCCATTCACAGTATTTAGCAGTCATATTAGAGAAAGCTCTAAGAATATTAGGAATATGGTACAAATAAGACCATTTTTGGAAGTTCCAAACTCCAGAATCGATTTTGTTAGTTTATTTTTGCATACGGCACAAAGACAGCTATGCTATTTTTGTGCAGTATAGTCAATGCCAGGCACTCTTAAATCCTACTGTTTGGATACTCATGAACACTCACAAAAGTGTAGACTGTTTTGCTTTTGTCACAATTAAAACACAGCTCCACAGATTAAATTCGCAGTTACATACCAAGGGCCAGATTCTCTAATTATAGAGATATGATTTTAAAAAGCTCCTGCAGACTCTAAGGTTTTAAATTGGGCATTAATTACATTTGTACTCCCTTCAAGACTCCTTTAGCTTGCTGAAATGAAGGAAGTTGATTTAACATAAATGAAAATCTTGCCCCCTCAAACTCATTATAGTACTTCTCAGCAAAGACAGTTCACTACAGAATATGCCAGTTCATATTCTGTCACTCCTTTCATCTGCATGCCCACAAAGTCAAGCCTCTGAGAACTTGGTCCTCCACACACAAGCACTGTATCCCAATAAGTAAAATGCATGGGACATGGAAAGGAAAGCCACAAAGCATCAAAACTTATGACAAAGATAATGTAGAAAATCCTTTTGACTTAGAAAATGTTCCCTTCTGCTGAGTAAATTCCAAGCTAAGGAAAGGTACCCCACTATTAAGGTTTCATGACAGATATTGGAACCAAGTTAATAAACTCCAAACTTACAGAAGAATTTCATGCATCCTACTCACTAACCACCAATGTCTGTATTAATTTCCTGGAAAGTTCTAAACCTTGAACTGAAAATATTTAATATATAAAACTTACAGTTTCTCCTCATTTACTTTGTGTTTCAAGTTAACTGATAAGCCTCAACACAGTATGCATTTTCTATATTCCACCTTCATCTATATTCTTCCTACATTTTCCTGCATGAACATTAGAGCAAAGAGGATGTCCTGCATTCATTAATAATGACAAATACTTGTACAAAGAGTTACAGAATCACAGAATTACTGAGGCTGGAAAAGATCTCTGAGATCATCATTTTACCTATGATTACATAAACCTGTCCATTTAGTTTGTTGAATACCCCAAATCTATGTTTATATAAAAATAATCCTATTTCTGTCCATACACCTTACATTCAAAGACACTTGTTTTGAATTACTTTATGTTAGAATAAACAGGAATTTAAAGTCTTTTATTTAAGATTAACAACTTATACTATATCAAGCAAAGATGTGTGCTCCTATTTCTTATCAAGATCCATTCTCAGAAGTTCTCCTTCCTAACTTTTAAAAAGATAGGATTTGCATAAATCTGAAGTAATGCTCCACTGAGGTCAGTGGAAAGGTGGTTTTGTTTAGTTAATACCTAGGCCTAACTAGAAGTGTTGAGAAGGAATATGTAAGTAATAAAAATGGATTTAAATGGTCTTTTGCTACTTTCAGTGAAATTTACTTCATTGTGTCATTTTAAATGATTTTTTAACAAAATCATTTTCAGAGTGGTCAGAATTTCCAGTGGCTAAAACATGAGCTTTAGAAAAAGCTGGCATTGAAAGAAGTCTTTCATAAAAGTATTTAAATAAATAGTAGTTTGAGTTGTTTTTAAAAAAGTAATAAAAAACCCCAGAAAAAATAAACAACCTGTACAAAAATTTTCCTTTTTTATTTGTTTCATCATATGCACCGTATGAGACAGTCCAAAACCTTCAAACTAATTCCACTTTTTATTCCTATTTTGAACCTCTTCCAGCCACTAAACTTCATTTTGCTTTTGTCTGAGAGATTAAGGACTCCTCAAGTACTATTCATCTTCTCCCTGCAGAGGTACTTCTCTGTTGATAGTACTTATCCAGCCCCCATTATCCAAGATACAGAAGAACATGCTCAAGGTCACAAAGATAAATGTGATAAAGCAGAGAATGACACTGGCTTCTGTACTAACATCTTAACACCTTCCTCTGTGGAGGTCAGCATTTTGCCACCAAATCAAATTATTTCAAATGGGAAAATAGAAAGAGCTTCATCAGTTTATTACTGGATCATGTTTTACACTGACTTTTCTGAGGACATAGTGAAAGGCTTGTGCTTATTGTACATCTCCTATGTTAGACAGACACACAGAGACAGAACATTTGTCAAAAAAAAGTACTATATTAGATCTTTTTTATAGGGTAATATTTACATGGTAAACTGAAGCTCTCAAATACATGGGTCATTCGCCATCCAGATGTTGCCAGGAGACTCCATTACAAAGATCCTTCCAGCAATGTCTTCAGCAGCATCAAACAAGATGTGCTAAACTGGTGTTCTCATCTGTTATTATGATCCAGCTCACCTATGGCCCTGTGAAACTCCTCCGGCATACACGTGATCTTCTTATGTTTCTAAAGGACAAGACAAAATAAAAGTACTTCCCATGAGTGCTGGCAAGTGGAAGGGTTATGAGAAAGCAACCAGTGAGCCTGGGAAATAGATCTGCTTCCTTAGGAAGTAAAAATGAGGATTATCCAGCTGAGTGACTGAATAAAATGCAGAAAGGAGTTGTATAGTTAATATGAGTCTGTGACAAATGGTCCAAAGGCGATTCATCTCACCGAGCTTTAGGTATTTACAGCACATTTGTCTGATTTGTCTTCCTTTATATGTAACAAAGAGAATTGGGCAGTTACACAGTGTGGTATATCTTGTTTATTTCAGGTACTTTTTTAGCACGTGATGAATTATCACTGCATGTGTCACGTTCCAACATGACACATGGTACAGCTATCACCTGTTGCTGTAGAGAAGTATGTGAAGTTACCCATTTTTGTCAAGATAAATTCAATCCTTTGAAAGAAAAACTGGGGAGACATAATAGAAAAAAAAAAAAAAAAAAGAAAAAAGAAAAAAACAAACAAACCCAAAACTAAACCTAACCAAAACTAACCTAACCTTAACAAAACAAACAAACCAAAAAAAAAAACCAAAAAAAAAAACTGAACCAACCCAAAACTTGAATTCTTTGAGGAATAGCTTTAATTACTTGAAAATGAACCCATTTCTAATGTGCAGAAGGACAAATTCAGGACTAAGAGCTTAACTGTTTACTGACCATTGTATAGATTCAAATCACCACTGAGTAGACACGTATTACTCTACCTGTCTGTTTGTAATTAACACTATAGCTTCTCTGCCAGGTTTCCTTCATACAAGTGAAATCTGCAGGGTTACTAAATAGACAGCTGCTTCTTTCTATGTAATACTAGCACTAGAGGTGAGTAGTCTGTGAAGAGAAAACCCATTTTCCTAATACAAGCAGACTGATTATTCTCACTTTTCAACATAAATTGTTCGTCTTCACATTTTTTATAGCTCAAGGGATTCAGTAGCAATTATTCTTCAAAAGGGCAGTTGTAATTCTTGTAAGTCTTTTGAACAGTATTTCATAATTTATTCATGTTGGGAATTGCTTCTTTTCTTATGAACTTCAAACTGATGATCTAAACAAATTCACAAAACTTTACCTTGCACAAAGTACTTCCTTTCTAACATCCACATCCAATAAGAAAATATAATCTGGGAAGAGAGATGCAACTGCATCCATTGTTTTGAAGTAATTCACATGGTCAGACTGCTGCAGATAAGATTTACAATAATACCTTTTAAACCCTTGGAGGTAATATTCTATTAAAGAAGCCCTCTGAAATAGTTTTAATATAAAAGCTTTTGCTATCTAGTTTGATTCGAGTCTGTGAAATTTTCTGCTTTGTTGGTTGAAATTTTTAAGAGTGGTGAGGCATTGGAACAGATTGTCCAGGAAAGCAGTGGAATCACCATCGCTGGAAGTGTTCAGAAAAAATGTAGACACAGCACTTCAGGACATGGTTTAGTGGTCGTGATAGTGTTGGGTAGACAGCTGGACTTGATCAGGTCAGCAGCAGTCAGACCTTTTCATCCTTCACAAGACTTCAACTTCTCATCTGAAAAGCGATAGCATTACTCAAAAGCCCCCTAGGTTTGCAGCAAGGGAATTAGCTATTTATTTCTGATTGGGCCAGAATGAGGCTGCTAGAAAATTCAGTCCTTTCTAGAATAAAGGGGAAGGGAGTTTCTCTGAGGGAAAGGGGTAAGTCTACACTGATCAACACATTGCCAGCAGCCCCACTTTCAACTAGCATCCATCAAGGATCAATGCTACTACTCTTCTGCATTTTTCTTTTCTCCACTGACCTGCAAAATCTTCAAGTGCTCAGTTCAGTTATTTGTTAGGCAAGAAAGTCTTTAGTATGAAGATGAACAATCTTTTATGCAACCTACTTCAGACCAGGCTATTGTGCTGCTTCATATCTTGTTGAACCTTAGCTCCCTCTCTTTAAAGGAATTATGCAAAAGAAAACAAAACCAGACAAAAAATGCTGATAGTACAGTATTTGAAGTAGAGGGAAGACAGAAAATTATAAACTGCTAAATTGAGGCTGGAGTGAACATTAAGTCTTTGAGTCTATTAGTAAAATGAAATCCCTGATCTCTGCTGAAGTCTTCTGATGGCAAAGCAGGGAAGAGTTATTAAAAAAAAAAAAAAAAAAAGAAGGAAAAAAAGGCTCAGTATCAGCAGTAATTCTTCAGCATCCCAGCTGGAACTGTGCACTACCCTGGTTAATTTCAGATGGGTCTGGCACAAAGCAGCTGAAGGACTATCTTTCACCCCACCCACTCTGACATTTTTGGCACTATATTTTCTATTTTTTTCAGAACTCGTAAAGCAACCAGCCTATCTGTGGCCTCAGATATTGATTTAGTCTCAGTGGTGCTGAGGCATCAATTTACTAATCAGTGTCTGCTATGCTCTATATTACCTTTCATTTCTCCCTCTATGCAGCAAAACTAGCTCAAGGATTTCAGAAGCAGTACAGCAGGTGATGTTATTCCATACAGTGGCAGAATGAATCGCTCCCTCTGAGGTGTTTAACAGCAACCATTTTCCCAAGCATTTTGTTATGAACAACTTTTCTCTTTTCAGCAAGATTTTCAAGTGGAGTGTGTTGAATGCAAAGGAAGGCCCAGTCAGAACTGCTTGTCAGAACTCTGGGGACCGGAAAGGCTGAAAGATAAACCTTGGAAAAATTCAGCCACTTCTCTAGATTAGCAAAACATTTTGCGATGTCTGCCCTTCTTTGCTTACCTGGCCTTTGTCTGGCACTCCTCCAATGGCACTGCAGCACTCCTCTGCAGATCCACTGCAGAAGGATACCGATTTGGTCTTACACAATAAAGAAGTATCAGGAAGAAAGAGGGAAAGATCAGAGCCAGCCAGCAAGAACGAAGAGAACGAAAGCTCTTGCAATGGCAGCACTTGCTTGAGCTGCTGCCAAGCTCTCTGAAGAACCTGATGTGATTTTGAGGAACTCACCAGGTCCGCAGGCTTCCTTCTTCCCTGGGCAAAGTTGTGAAAGTAACTCGTGTTGACATTTACTGAGTCCCCTTATAACCTTCTTCTAAAAGTGAAGTTATTTTGAGTTGGCTCTAAACCCCTCTTCTTCCTCTTCCTCTTCCCCCTTTTCTTTATCCTAATTTTAAGTAGAAACTGGCTGAAACTAGATATGGATAGAAAAAGATATAGATTTCAACTTCCTTTTGACTCAATGTCTTACAAAAGAATAATTAACATACTCATTTAAAAAAAAATGTAAAAATCAAACACAGACTGCTTTTCATCACCCTTTTCCTCTTATCTACTATCACTAAAACCATCCAAAGTTCAAAAACTGTTTAAGAAATTAAAGATAAAGGCACTCCTGTGCATAAGTTAAGCACTCTAGATTGTCACTTGGCTTGAACTAATTCATTTCTATCTCTCCTGAGGGATGAGAAGGAGAAAAAGGAGAGAAGGAAAAATGTCTTTAAGGCACTCAATATTTCAAAGGTAAAAGTCCTTCTACTGAACTGAAAGGAAGTGATGCTGTGTCTCCTGGTATATGGCAATTGAAGGAATGAAAGTAAAGCCAAACTCTCGATTACCAAGGCATTGTAGGAGTTTAGTAGGTGTAGGGTTAATTTATTTTCCTCTCTTTTAATTCTAATGACACTGTGCTGAAGAAGCATGCCAAAACCTAATGTACATCACTTAAGGGTCGCCTGCATTTTACTCACTCCAAACTGGCATAGATTTCCTATAAGAACACAAAACTTCAAATAATTGCCTTCATCAGCTATATCTTGGAACATCAGTGTCGTGATGTCCCAGAAAATACAGTTCAATATAGCTATGGTCAGAATTCAGAGAAGGGAACTGAAAGGAGGGAATGACAAAATGAGGAATCTGTTTTTCACGGAGTGGTATCCTTTCTATATGGAATATAAAAAATTTTCTTCATTCTGGGCACTCCAAGAACAGACGAGAGAGGATATGTAGTTAACCCTACTGAGGGTTTCATCAGTGTCATAAAAACAACTTAGCTTGATAAGTAATTTATTAGTTTTACATACTAATTTTCTAAATGAATGGCCAAAGATCATATCCTAGAGGTGCACAAACCACGTGAATATTCTTTCACTTCACAAGCTATAATTCCTGAAAAATCACGTCCCCTAGCTTAATATAAAACTACACGACAAAGCCTACATGACAGAAAGTATTTCTATTAACAAATGCAAAAAAAAAAGCCCCAAATACAGTCTATCAGTTTGGAGATTTACAGAAAAGGCAAAACACATCTCAAGTATCACCAGCACAATTTAACTGAGTTTGCAGATAGCCTTCAGCTAACACCTGGTCAACTATCTCTTATATCTAATAAGATCCATTAAGTTCCATGTTATATGCAACTTAATTGTCATTTACCATGTTGGACATTCCACACTTCTACATTTTCACAAATATTCAACAGATTAAAACTACTCTAATAACAGGCTGACTGTTAAATCACAGGGAAGAAAACCGTTCAGAGAGCTGAGGGCTTTAAAAAAAAAAATTCTGGTTTGTTTTAGGCTTTACTAATACAGTTCCAGCAGATTTTTTTCCCCATCTCTCTTGGCTGGTATTAAGCAAAGCAAACCCAGATATTTTAATTCAGACAGGTTAAATAGTGGCAACAACTTGCACACCACAGGGTAGCATTTCTCTGTCTATCATATGCTTATCAACTAACTCCCATATTATTTAACAACATTCAGAAGATCTTTAAAGGTCAGAGGAAAGCAAGAGAAATACTGCAAAAAACAACAAGCATCCACAGTGGAGATTTCTAACAAAAACAGTCAGCCACAGCAGATGCTTTCACAACCTTTTACTTTTTATTGCTCCACTATACACACAGAAAAAAGAAGACTCAGTTGTCACTGTTGAAGCCAAAAGTGATGAGATTACAAAGAGGCCTCCTATGTTTAGCATGCTGTTCTGCATCTATGAAACACTCAGAAACAATTGGAGTTTCCACTGTCTTTGTAGAGAAGCATCAAAGGGGGATTTCTTCTTCCACTCCCTTTTTCTTCCATCTCATTGAAACATTGAAACAACATTCAAAAAGTTTTTTCAAAGCCTCTGTTGGCTATCGAACTTATTTTTAGCTGTTTAGCAATAGAGATACAGATGCAGTGGCTTGCATTGGAAAAATACAAGAAAGGTGGTTTTAGATTTAAATTTAAAGAAACAACCAACAAAAAAAAAAATTATAATAAGCAAGAAGTGATAAAAGAAGGAAGAAAGAATTATCTTTTTTTCTGAATTATGCTATCTTGGATTTTTTCACTCTATGTCTCTCATTTCTGCTATAGTAGAGTGTATAAAACGTACATTAAGAGTTATGAATTATATCAAAAGGTATTATAATGTTCCAGCTGATCATCTATAACATTAAAACATGCCTTTTGTGTATCGACTATTTACACACAAATCTTTTAGAAGGTTTTAGTATACTATTTACCATAATAAATATAAGAAGTAGCACAACATAAAAATAAGTAGCATGACACACAAATTCATGGTGTACTATATATACTTTTTGTCAGCACTTCAATACCTGTCTCTGAGCCTGTTGTCACCAGCAAAATGTTGCATTTTTTGATCCTGCACTGGTTTTCAGGACATCAGGCCTCTTGGCAATAGATAAGGTCTACCTGTTGCAAAGGAGGAAAAGTATTTTTTCACAGGAGTTGTCAGGGTTCATTAAAGCTTTAAACTAAATTTGAAGTTGGGAAAGGGATAAAACCAAGCTCTCTGGGATAAGCCAATGTTTGAAGGGTGGTGTGTTAGTGAGGGCCTTTGATCTGCCATCTCAATGCAGTTAGGGGATGGAGATCGATGTGGCAGCAAAGACATATGGGTTATAGATGTATTAGAAACCACAGTTACCACTTGAGAATGGTCACATAGGAATTAGGACTTCTCCCCACCAAAAGGTGGTGAGATCAATAGACCAACTGAAGTGCATCTACAGCAATCCACACAGCATGGGCACTAAACAGAAGAGCTGGAAGCCATTGTGCAACAGGAAAGTTATGACATATTTGCCATCACAGAAACATGTCGAGATGACTCACAACTGGAGTGCTGCACTGAATGTCTATAAACTCTTCAAAAGGGATAGACAAGAAGAAAGAGGCAAAGGGATAGCCCTGTATGTTGGGGAAAGTTTTGGTTATCTACAGCTTAGTCATATTGATCATAGGATTGAGTGTTAATGGGTAAGAATCAGGAGGAAGGCCAACAAGACCATTATGGTGGGAGTCTGTTATAGACCATCCAACCAGATTCAAGACAAGAATGAAATATTCTGTAAGTAGATGGAAGAAATCTCATGCTAGCTAGACCTTGTTCTTGTGGGGGACTTCACCTTATCAGATGTCTTCTGGAAATACAACACAGCAAAGAGGAAACCGTCCAGGAGGTTCCTGAAACATGTGGAAGATAATTTTCTGACATAGCTGGTGTGGGAGACAACTAGGGAAGGCTGTCTCTTAGACCTGGCATTTGTGAATAGAAAAGGGTTTGTGGCTGATGTGAAGTTTGGAGGCTGTCTTTTACATAGCAATAACAAAGTGATAGAGGTCTTGATTCTTGGAGAAGTAAGGAGGAGGGTCAGCAGAGCTGCCACCTTGGACTTCTGGAGGACAGATTTTGACCTCTTCATGAGACTAATTGACAGAGTCCATTGGGAGACTGTTCTGAAAGGCAAAGATGTCCAGTAAGGCTGGACATTCCTCCAAAGGAAATCTTTAAGGCACAGGAACTGGTCATCCCAGTGTTTGGGGGAAACAGGAAAAAAAATTTATGATCTTTGGAAGAAGGGTGGTGAAGCCACTCAGGAGGGTACAAGGGTGTACTAAGGTTATGAAAATTATGTAATGAGGGAGCAAATCATAAGGGCCAAAGCACAGCTACAAATTATTCTGCCTACTGCCATAAATTACAATTAAAAATGCTTCTATAAATAGGTTAGTAATAAAAGGAGGGCAAAGGAGAATCTCCATCCTTTATTGGATGCAGGGGAAAACATGGTGACAAAGGATAAGGAAAAGGCTGCAGTACTTAATGCTTTCTTTAACTCAGCCTCTAATAGTAACAACTCAGTTGTTCTCCAGGTGCTCAGCCCTTTGAGCTGCAAGACAGGGATTGCAAGCAGGATGAAACCCCGTAATCCAAGGGAAAATAATTAGCAATGAGCTACACCATTTAGACACACACAGGTATGTCTAAAGGAGGGCAATGAAACTGGCAAATGGTGCAGAGCACAAGTCTTCTCAGGAGCAGCTGAGGGACCTGGGGTTGTTTAGCCTGGAGGAAGCTGAGGGGTGACCAGTTTGCTCTCTACAACTCCCTGACAGGAGGCTGTAGTGAGGCTCGGCTCAGTCTCTTCTCCCAAGTAACCAGCCATAGGACAAGAAGAAATTGCCTGAAGTTGCTCCAAGGAAGGTTTAGATTGGACAATAGGAAAGATTTCTTCACCAAAGGGTTGTAAGGCCCTGGAACATGCTGCCCAGGGAAGTGACTGATTCACTCTGGAGGTACGTTACAGGCATGTAGATGTGACACTTAGGGAATGATTTAATGGCGGACTTGGTATTGTTGGATTAACAGTTGGATTTGATGATCTTCAAGGTATTTTCCAACCTAAATGATTTGATGTGAAAATGATAAAATGAGATATCACTTGGGACATCCCAAAGGCAACTGTTAAATAGAAACAGCTGTCATGCCAAGTAGCCAATAAATAATGACAATTTTTTCTTAGCTGGGGATAAAATCACATGATGATCATATATAAAGATTCTTTAGTTACAGAGATTATACAATGTGTGTTACCTATTTTCCTACATTATGTTATTTTAAACATTCTGTTTCATCACCTGCTATTATTCTGTGTATGAAGATAGTGAAAAGCCGTCCAAGATCCTGGTTGAATTCCTTTGCACTTGGAACTAAATGTATGCAAGAATTGCCGTCAGGAGGAACCTACATGCTTCTTCATAGTAATGGACACTGGAAAATTAATTGTCTCCTTTCACAGCAGATGACTTTTCTAGAGAGAACTACTCTTCCCTCTGAAAAAAAACCAGTCACAGTTTTACAAATCTACTTACCTATGGGTTTTATATTTGTTTTCTATTTTAATTCTGTGTCTATAAGGCAAACATTTGCACATTTCCTACACTTCATTGTGTCACAGAAATTTGCAATATCACATCAAAATTGTTTCTCCTGTTGTGTATTACATTAGATGATTGTTAAATTCTTTAGTTCCTCTCTAGCGGACTTTTTAAACTCTTGTAATTTCCCCACTCATTTCTGTGATGCTGTACTTACCTCAAATGCATTCATTCTCTCCACAGTTTATGACAATGTTCACATGGAGGCTTATGTGTGAAAAATATATGCTGTGTTCATATCAGTTCAGTTATTGTTGTATACATATGGAATTGCATGTAAGAATAAGTAAGTAAAGAACACAAAGTTGTTGGCTACTAATCCAACAAGTGGTGGGTCTTTCCCTTCAAGGTCCTGCTGCTAATTTAGACTTGTGCAAGGCTGATGGACCCAAGTACTTTCTAGTGAGGAGGAAATGGTGGCATTTCCTAAAAAAAAAAAACCACAAGATCAAAGGTTTGCAAAATACCAATGTAATAATCAAGATACATTTTTCTGAGCCCTTTAGAGTGAGATATTAGTTTTGAACTTAGCTCACGACATATTTTGCTATAGAAACTGTAGAACATTTAGCTTTAAACTAGAACATATTGTTTAAATACTGTATCAACTGAATTTTAAATAAGGAAATCAAGGTCCAAAGTAGAAGTTCCATGAGACAGGACAGAGGACAGACTTCTATTCCTTCTACAACAGGTGTGATTCCACACAAACTTTCACCTGTCCTGACAGTTTGTACCCATCCAAATATAAAAGTCTCTTGAAGCACACACAGGCACCAAACTTACAAATCCAATTGCCTGACAAACATATCCTGCTTAGTGTCAGATTACTGCCCAGAATCCAAGAGGCATTACTGTTCCATTCAAAGACATTGAAAAGGGTTTAGACAGGGCCACCATGGGAGGAAGATTTTACATGTTTATCACTTCCATCTTGTAGGATATTTTTTTCTCTGTGGTTGCTGCTGCCTGTTGCCAGCATTCAAAGTTGCATTGAATCATTGGTGAAAAAAGACATGCTTACTTCCTTCTAGCCCTGATAAGTCATTAAAAGGGTTTGGTTGGAAATAACAGTGGCATATAGCCTTAAATGTTTCCTGCATCCCTTAGACAGAATCACTTATTTTTGTAATTGAGGCTAAAAATAAAAGCTGGAACCCTGCTCATAGTTATGTTAAACTGTGGGACTAGGTGAATTTTTTAAAAGTCACTTAATTAAATGCAAGCTGGACAGTGACTGTGAGGAACATTTTTTAACCACTTATATTTCTTTTCCTACTTTTGTTAACATTTCTTCCATATTCAGTTCTTTGACTGTCATGGATGGAGTTCAGTCCTGACAGTCTGCCTTTGTTACTGCAACCCTCCCACACTGAACTGCTTTAATTTAAGAGGTGGAAGTAACGCAGAAAGTGGTCTCTTTCCACTCAAGCAGCTGCCTACATGGTGGCTAAAGATTTCCTATACCAATGCAGCCAGACTATTAAATACACTGTTAAGCAGCGTTTCTTAAGAGGAATGCCATCACCTTCAGAGCCCTTAGAATCAGTGCAGCCTCCTCGTGCCTAGGAACAAACTGTTGGTTCATTGTGCCTTTTTTTCTTTTTATTAAATAGGCAATATTTACTATTCTGAGATGCTTCACAAAATATCTGAACAAATTATTTTCAGGAAATTGGATCATTTGCTTTGACTAGTTCTTATTGACTGTTTTGAATAAATGAAGCCTGTCCAACCACACTGAATCTCTCAGGTGTCTGACTCTCAATACCCACAAACAGATATATCACAACATGAGGATATTGAGCAAAGCAGAGAGTTTTTCTTAGACAGCCTTGTGTAAGATGTTGTTTCTTCTCATTTCCAATCCATAAAACAAGAATAACGTATTTGTAATATTTGAATAGCAACGAAACTTTGACTCAACATCCTTTGGCAAAGAGCTCTGCTTGACTTTGTCTGAAAAGCTTATTCAAGCAGTTGTGACATTTTCTTTTTTGTTTTATTCTACCTCCTCAGACACAAACCAGGCTAACATACATCTGTCATCTTTCTTTGAGGAAGGTCATCAGCCAAATTCATTTTCCAGAAAGTTTTATAATATCTAGACAGAGCCATTCATAAAGCAAGTCATTGCATGAGGGACTTCTTCATTAACAGTAATTATGCAAACCAGTGTGCCACATAAAAGACTGAGATTATCAGGTGGGTAGCCTGCAATGCAGGTAAGAGTTTGTTAATTTCTGAAATCTGGTTAGCATTTGGCTTCTGCTTTAGAAAGCATAGTAGATTTACAGAATCATCCATGCCTTAATTGTTATTTTGCCTGTTTTCTTAGGCACAGATTTCTGTAAATTATTCCAGTACGCGCTATTACTGGGTTTCTCTTTTTACATTACTTGTGTCAAATTGCATTATATGATGTTATTAATTGTATGTAAGAACTAGTCAAGATAGATTCCTGACACGGGCACACTGTCCTTTTCTTTGTAAATGTCAGGAGTTTCATAAATACCTTTATGTGGAAGCACAATCTTCATTAAAAACTGACATACTTCTGAAAACCCTTTTCAGCACCCCCGCACCTAACACCAGTGGCTGTGTTCTTAGACATTCCCGAACTGCATCTCCAGAACTGTGGCACAACAGCCCCAGGCCAGCTCCCAAACTTGCTGGTCAACAGTATGACTACGAGTCTGTGCTGCTTTTGGACTAGGTGGTAAGCAACACCATGGCCAGCTCTGAACTCTGTACCCTGGTAAGGTCAGGGTCTGTCACACAAATGTTCAGAAAAAAGCTCACTCTTAAAATGTTTGGCACTCCTGTGGTAAGGTCTGCAGTTGTCAAGTCATGCCATTGTACATATATGCTGTCAAAGGAACAGCTGACAGGAAAAGAATGAATAAATCACTATATGCTCTCCTATAGCTTAATACAAAGCAACTTCTTCCCTTTTAGTCTTGCATGTAATGCAAAATACTTTTTTTTTTTTTAATTGCCAAAACAAAACACATGATTATGAGCTGGGTCTAAAAAGTGTTAGGTTTGCCTCTTCAAGGAAATTTTGCCTTCTCAGTGGGAAAAAAGGAACTGCTTTTATGTACATTTCAGAAAAGAAATTCATGTAGATGGTAAAAAATAATTCTATTTAATTCACCACACTCATCTTAATATGTGAGCAAAGATAGAGTGGTCTCCTAGAGGTCCTTTGAAGTTTATGTGGGTGATAGTCTCTGTTGAAAATAGACTTCAATTTTATGAAACATTACCTTGTACAACTGCCAAAATACTATTAATTCCCCACTTCTCCATGGAGCAAGATGTGAAGCAAAGGCTTCTTAACTTGATTCAAATTAACAATGTCAGAAAAGAAAAACTGGTATCTTTTCATTCTCTATCTACTGAACCAGTAGTGGACAAATGAGATGTGTTTGTAGATATGTTTACAGGTATTTTTGCAATTATGATTTTGAGCTTTGCTTCTACCTGAGGAAAACAGGAGCAAGAGTGGCAAAAAGGATGGAAACATTAGTATCACAGAAAAAAAAAATTCCACCTCAGTAGGCAGAAGTTGAATGTAATGTCAATTGCAGGTTTTTGTCTCCCTTAGACAGCAGTGTTGTTTTACTGAAGTAATGCATCTGCTACTGATTTTCAGAAAACTGAATTTCATTTCGTAAATTGCATTTTTTTGTAGTAAGTGGATCTTGGATTCAGACATCAAGCTTTACAATCTGTTTAAGAATATCACATTACAAAAGTTACAGAGAAAGGATGGTTTCTGAAATCAACGGGAAATGTAAATAAGCCACAAAGATAACTTTAAAAGAACCATCAAAGAGGCAGCAAAGCAAATGCATTTTTGACAGCTCTAGGAGGTTATTTCAGTATCTTTTTTTGTGACAGGCAGTGCCATAAATATTTCTCTTCCAACACAAACAGTTTTTCTCCAAGAATAAACTTAAATCAGGTGCCTTTTGTCTTTTTACAGCGTGAAACATTTCACTCTTCATGTTTTGGGAGAAGGAACTGCTTGTTCAGCTAAACAATATGTTCTTTTTTACCCTCACAGGACATTAAGGACTTGTGTCATCTCTTTTAAAAACAAGATTCATTTTTGTTCAATGTTCCAATCATGGCCATGGATGTAATGCCATATTCTTGACAAATCTTGTTTAAAAACCCATGTTCTATTCCACACACTTTCATCGAATGTAATCTCACTGTTCAGAAGCACAGTGTCAACAGAAACACAAGAGGCTTTTTCCCACCTGGTATAACAACACGGAAATGTTCACAGGTTGTTTACAAACCATTAACACATAATTTCTTATTTGTTTCTTGTAGTCAGATTAGATAGATAATCCCAAACAAACAGATAAAAAGTTATTTGGCTTAATATACATTCAGAAATAACCAAGACAAAAACATATTTCAGCACCTGCTGCCCCATTCTTTTGTCTGACGTACCTGGACCTGCCTTCAGAGTAAGTCATTGACAATACACAGCCATGGATTACAGCTGTGAATCTTTCATCTCCAGCAATCTTGTCTTCCCAAAGCCTTTTAGATAGAGGATAGATAGATAGATAGATAGATAGATAGATAGATAGATAGATTTTAAATGGTCATACATTACTTAAGAACTCAAGTCAAATTGATTTTTCAGGAAGAGAGACTCCTAAGGGATATTTTCGACCTATTCTAGATTCTAGATCCAAAGTCACACAAATGCTTTCAGTTTTATCCAGGGTTTCCCTTAAAAGCGTATTTTCAGATAATAATATATGATATAGTAGGAAAGGTGATGGAACAGCTCATTCTGGAGGCCATCTCTAACCACATGGAAGAAAAGATGGTTATCAGGAGTAGCCCACATGGATTTACCAAAGCGAAATCTTGATTGACTAATTTGATATCCTTCTGTGAAGTCATGACCAAATGGGTAGATGAAAGGAGAGCAGCAGATGTCATTTACCTTGACTTCAGTAAGGCTTTTGATACTGTCTCCCATAACATCCTCATAGAAAAACTCAAGAGATGTGGCATAGACAATTGGTCTGTGAGGTGGATTGAAAACTGGCTCAACAGCAGAGTTCAGAGGGTTGTGATCAGCAGCTCAGAGTCAAGCTGGAGGCCGGTGGCCAGTGGTGTTCCCCAGGGATCAGTACTGGGTCCAGTTTTGTTCAATATCTTCATCAACGACCTGGATGAGGGGACAGAGTGTACCCTCAGCAAGTTTGCTGATGTTATGAAACTGTGAGTAGTGGCTGACACACAAGAAGGCTGTGCTGACATCCAGTGAGAACTGGACAGGCTGGGGAGCTGGGCAAAGGTGAACCTCATGAGGTTCAATAAGGAGAAGTGTAGAGTCCTGCATCTGGGAAGGAATAACACCAGGCACCGGTACAGGTTAGGGGTTGACCTCCTGGAGAGCAGCACCATGGAGAAAGACCTTGGAGTCCTAGTGGATAGCAAGTTATCCATGGGATAGCAATGTGCCCTTGCAGACAGAAAGGCCAATGGCATCCTGGGGTGCATTAAGAAAACTGTGTCCAGCAGGTGTAGGGAGGTTCTCCCCCCTCTCTACTCTAGCCTAGTGAGAACACACCTGGAATACTGTGTCCAGTTTTGGGATCCTCTATTTAAGCGAGACAGGGATCTACTGGAAAGAGTCCAGTGGAGGTTATGAGGGTGATTAAGGGACCTGAACATCTCCCCTGTGAAGAAAGACAGAGGGAACTGGGGCTGTTTAATCTTAAGAGGAGAAGACTGAGAGGGGACCTTATTAATGTCCATAAATATCTAAAGGGTGTGTGTCAAATGGAAGGAGTCAATCTCTTTTCTGTAGTGCCCAGCAATAGGACAAGGAGCAATGGGTATAAACTTGAGCATAGAGTTTGAGCATCAACATGAGGAGGAACTCCTTTACTGTGAGGGTGACAGAGCACTGGAACAGGCTGCCCAGAGATGTTATGGAATCACCCTCTCTAGAGACTTTCAAAACCTTTCAGGATGTGTTCCTGAGTTACATGTACCAGGTGATCCTGCTTTGGCAGGGGGGTTGAACTCAAAGATCTCTAGAGGTCCCTTCCAACCCCTAACATTCTATGATTCTATGATTCTATGAATTATTACTCAGTTTTATTTTGGGCCTTGTAGTTGAATTGCAAAGAATTATGTTTAATTGAAAAATGAAATATGAAGACCTTTTGTTGAGATCACAGTGATGGCAAAATACAAGTAATAATGCTATTCACTCTTTCTATTATGACAAGATAGCTATTTGTTTCCCACAGGTATCACAGCTGAAATAATTAGCATTGACTTTGTAATTATCATTAAGTTTATGTCAGTGTAACATCATGAGGCATCTGATTCCTGTAAACATAGCCTAAATATAGTTTGTCTGTGGTTTGATAAAAAAAGTCCTAGAAACAAAATACTGAAAAACAAGTCAGCTGCTGATGGATGATGGCCTCTTACCCCCTCAAGCAGCTGAATTCAATAAATGTCTCATAGAAATAGTGTCATACACTCATGCTAATTCTTCCCACCAGAAACTGAAAGAAAAAAAAAAAAAAAAAAGGAGGAAACAGAACATAGATGTCACCTTTGGATCTCTCAGTGGGTCTGGTTGGTGACACCGTTCCCAAGCCTAGGGCTGCTGAAAATTTTGTACCCTCCTGGTTTGCTAACATGGTATCACCTGTCTGTGTTAGAACTCAGGTGCTGTAAAACCACACCTAGAGACACTCAGCACCATAAAAAGCCAGCTCTAAACAACTTACTGCTGTTCAGACCTCATGCCTTCATCCTTATCAGATCTTTAATGATCGCAGGCAGCACACATCAAGATAAAAATACAAATACAAAGGAAACGTGACCGTTGAAAATGAAAATAATTAAATAAATAAATATAGAACGGAATAAAGCTGAATAAAACCCCAATTGTTCAGGAGCCTTAAAACACAGCACTACATTGTGTGGATCTAACAGCATGTATCTCTCAGGGCACTGAGTTGCATTAGAGGGAAGCATGGTCTGGAATCTCCATGGGTGTGAGACATTGTTCTTTACCAGCAGCAGTCCTTCACTGCCCTCCAATATGTTGAACTCCCCCTGTTCACCCTGAAGCATGGAAATTAGACAAAACAACCTTAAATTTCACCTTTATTTTCTTTATACTGAAGTCCTTTTCAATTTCAGCTACAGGAAAATGACACAGGTTTGTGATGGCGTGGCTAATTTTCCCATTTGCTTTGCCTCAGAACTAGTTATTACCTCATTGTCTCTGTTCTTTCTGATTAATTAAATCTTTTTTTTTTTTCTTGTCTCTTTTTCTTTTTAAGTACATCTACTTCAAATGTTTGGTAAATAAGTTTTACAACTAAACGTTTGGGGTTTTTTCTGTAGATAAAATTCATATAATATTCATAATGCATTACCTATTGCTCATGTGTAACACAGCACTGTAATTAAATTATTTTCCCAAATTAACTTTGGTTATGTAGTAGCTCGAATTCAAGATCTAATTTAATGTTAGATTAGCGAAACATCTCCAGGGAAAGATGTTAGATGGCTAACAAAACCCCTTCACCATACTTATAAATGCTGCAAGGATTGGCACGCTCCGCTGGCTGCAGCAGGCGGCAGACCAGATACTTAGCTCACAGTCACAGAAACTGAAAAGAGAGAAGGAAAAAAAACCATCTACTGAAGCAAACAGAATGAAAACATGTCTTTACTGTACCAAATAAAACAGGAAAAAAGCCACACACCATGGCTTTTTTTTCACAAGTCTAAATCCTACCTTTGTGGTGAGCACCAAAATAGTTTTCTTAGCTGGTACACTTGAAGCAGTACTCCCCGATTTTTTCACCTTCATAACCCTCATATTTCTGTCAGACTATACAACACAAAAGACACTGGGACCGTCACAAGAGCAAATCAAGCTAAAAAAGTACCTGTGCCTAGCTGGAAATGAACCAAGACAGGGGAACCTGACCTACTCCCACAGCACCACCACCCAAGTGGTGAGCATGGTGGCTGCTGGAATAAATGCAAACCTGACACTGAACACTGGTAGGGATCAGAAAAGAGACAGCAAATTTTATGAATTAACGGGTGCTTCTGCTGGGACAATCACCAGTACAGATTTTAAAAGCCCCACAGGCAGAGCTCCACAGTAATTTAAGTTGCCCCTTAATGGTCTGCAGGCATATTTCTATCCAGCTAATGAAAATACTTGTGGAATACTATGGTAATGAGCTTGCTGAGTTGTTTTGTGAGCCTCTTTTATATTGAGTTATAATGGTAAAAAACTATTTTCATCTGAGCATGAGAAATTGCCAGCCACAATAACCTGCCATTTTCCAAACATTACACAGGTAATAGCTATTAACATTCAGAACACATCAGTGCTCCTACTGAAAAAAAAAAAAAAAAAAAAAAAGGGGGGGAGGGAAGTTTAAATCTTAAAAATGTAAAACTGACAATATCCAGTCAGGTCATAATGCTTTCTTGAGACAGTTTATTCTCTCATGCTTTAAGCATGAATCACAGATCTGATTCTCACTGAAATGTATACAAAATGAGGCCCCAGGATGAAAGAGGGGAGGCACACTGCTTCACTTCTAAGCCTTCAACAGAGTTTCCAGAAACCTATCCTGCCAAAGGCTCACACACTCTGAAATATTTATGCATTATTAAGTGTGGAAAGCTGCCTCTCCTTAAACATCTCTCCTATGTCAGTAATTTCTAGGCTCCAGCATCACCACAATATCTCACTAAAGGACTCTCACAATATATGATGCTATTAGGACTATTTCTGCACTTTTCTTCCAGGATGATAAATTTCAAGGTGTCACGTGTTCATACTTCTGTTTGCTCTTATGAGGAGGTGGATATTTTATCAACACTCATGAAGAACTGAAAGGCTCCCAGGGTATGAGAATTAATTTGGCTGCAGTGCTAAAGATGTAAATTACACAGGAGGCAGTGTGGTTTTAGGATGGCTATTGAGCACCTGGGATCTGTGTTAGTAATGCTGTTCTAACCCACTCCAGTTCATATTCTCAACAATAATAAACAATAATAGTTTTTAAAAGAATTATTTTAGTGGTGTGACTGTACTAAGTCTCCATTTAGTGCCAGATGATTGTTGCAGGTGGCCAAGTGCATTGTCTCCCTCCAAGTGCTATTCATCCCTCCAGGAAGGCGATACACAGCCCTTTGTTGACTCATGAATGTAATTCAGATTGATACATATTTGCACACAGATCTACTACTGCAATCTGCAGAAATGCTCCCTTTCAGCTATATAAAAGCAGAAATCTTACAAAAGGATATGAACCACCTTCCTGTTAAATGAAGGTGCAAACTCGCCTTCTGCCTCAGAGCATTTTCCTTTGTGCATCGAAAATTTCTTCCGTCAGCTATCCATTAAGTAGCTGGTCAAAATTCCTTCTAAATGCAAAAGCCTAATACTACTACAGCTCCATTTGGGGATGTACAACAGTTCAGATAGACCCCAGAGGACTGTTAAGATTAATAATGGGTATGAGAAAATAAAGACAAATGCAGGTTTCTAAAGTTAGGTCCAGAAGGCATCCATGCAATCTGATGAGTCAGATCTCGTGTGTAATACAGTTGCACTCCTGCATTTTGAGGTGCAGAGAAGCATTTAGAGCAATCCCTAGATGACTTAAAGGTGTAGCATTACTTCCAAGATGTGTAGACATGTTGGTCAGATAATCACCTCCACTATCAAATCTATATCTAATGGTAGGAGTAGAAATGGAAGTACAGGTGTGGGCATTACTGGGAAAAAGATAACAATATAAAATTTCATTCATTAGGTCCATCACCATCACCATCACCACAGGAACAAATCCAGGCTGCTTTTGAAAGTCTCCAGAGGCAGAGATTCCACTCAAAAAGCCTGTTCTCAGTATCATTTGCTTTCTAACGACTGGCAATCTTTTGTTTTGACACCTAAACAAAGTTATGACACCACATATACAGTGAATTAAAAGTAATAAGCGAAGTTTTGCTGAAAGGCCTAACTGCACTGACAACTTGCTGTTCAGGATGTTTTTTGAACAGCAGCAAAAAAATAGATCAGGCTGTTCAGAAGTCATACAAAACTATGCTGTATAATAAAATTCATTCATTTTTATCCCCTGGTCAGACTTCTGGTCCTACTGCTGAGAAAGACTCAAACACATGGCCTCCTATGGCTATTGCAAAGTGATGAAGTGGCTACAGTTAAACACAGAGGATTGCTTTGACCAGCAAAACCAAAGAAGCATTATTTTGCAATCTATTGCCACATGTACCCCATGCTTGTCACAAAGAACCACCCTGTTTGTATAAAGCTACCATTACCTATTTGAAAAGGAGACAGTCTTCAAATAATGTGAAAAAAAAAATCAACCACAAAGAACATGTGCGTATTTCTTCTCTCAGACATCTATTACTTCATTTTGTACTACTTCTAATAGAAACAAAATGCTGAAATAACAGCAGGCTGGAACACTATTGCCTAGTGCATCATAACAACACATGTAGAGTGGCATGCCTCAGTTCCAATTTCTCACAAGCATTTAGTTTCGTTCCTTGGTGCTGCTTGTACAGCGGGAATTTATTTTGCATTTAAAATGGGTAATTCATTTCTTTTGAAAAAAAAAAAAAAACTTTTGTAAGTTGCTTCACATCCTTTAAAAACTCTGAGCTCATTGTACATTACAGTCTGACAACATCAATAAGATGCATCTCCATTTCTCCATGTTTGTTGTAGTAGCTGATAGGGAGTTTGAATTTAAATATAGGTTTCTTGTGTTTTCCCCTATAAGTATCAAGTTCTTTCTTTTTAAGTCTGTTTTTATTATTATTAGTATTATTTTTCAGTCATATTGCCTCAGCTTTTACAGAGTTTTGATTCTACAAGACAGTTTTCATCTGAGACTTAAGGCCATTTCAGAAGCTCCAGAGTTTTATATCTACATCTGAAAAAGATTTGCTAACAGCTTTTTCCAGTTTACATTCTTCTAAACTTCTTGTTAGGGCTTTTTTAATCACTTCATACTTTCTCAATACCTGATACAGCAAGGTGAAAACAGGCACATAGACTTAAAGAGGTGACATGTACCAGTAAAAGAGATTATAATAGGATACATAATCAATCAGAGAATTGATCATAGAATCAATTGTAGAATCACAGAATCAGTCGGAGAATCACATAATTATAGAATGGTTTCGGTTGGGAGGGACATCAAACATCAACTTTTTCAAACACCTCTGCCATGGGAAAGGACCCCTTCCACTAGACCAGATTGCTCAAGGCCCCATCCAACCTGGTCTTGAACAACCCAGTGATGGAGCATCCACAACTTCCCGCATCAAGCTCTTCCAGTGTCTTACCACCCTCATAGTGAAAAACTTCTAACTTCTAATCTGAATCTACCCTCTTCCAGTTTGAAGCCATTACCCCTCATCTTATCACTAAAAGCCATTGTAAAATGCCCTCTGCAAGTGCCCAGTGTAATTCACTTAATTCACTACTGTCCATGGGGCACTTGTGTGGAACCTCATACAGCCAGAATATTGTGCCTAAATTTAAGGTCATGTGTCAAGGGGAACCTTTCATATAACATATTACCTCAAAAAATGTATCACCTCTCCAGAAGGGAAAAATATATCCACAAGCCCTAATAAACTCATTGTTCTGACCTAATCAAGATCAAATTTAACAACCTGACTTTTTGCATAAATAAACAAAAAGAAAATATACTGAGAGGATTTTAGGTTGATTTTTTTTTTTTCCTAAGTGGAACTAATTTGAATTTTTGAAGGGAGGAGGAAGTAGTGCAGTAACCATGTGATCCAGAGAATCACAGAGCCATAGAATCACAGAATTGTTTTCTTTGTAAAAGACCCTTAAGGTCATTGAGCCCAACCATTAACTCAGCAGGGCATATTCCACCACTAAACCATGTCACTAAACACCACATATATACGCAGAGAAAGGAGAAAACTTCTAAGTTGAAAATATTCATAGAATCTTTGACGTTCAAAAATACATTGAAAATCATCAAATCAAACAATTAACCCAGAACTACCAGGTCACCACTGTTAATATTATGTATTGTCTGCTTGGCATGCCAACTGTTTCTATTTAACAGTTGCCTTTGGGATGTCCCAAGTGATACCTCATTTTCTCATTTTCACATCAAATCATTTAGGTTGAAAAATACCTTGAAGATCATCAAATCCAACTGTTAACCCAACATTAAACCATTCCCTAAGTGTCACATCTACATGCCTGTAACGTACCTCCAGAGTGAATCAATCACTTCCCTGGGCAGCATGTTCCAGGGCTTTACAACCCTTTGGTGAAGAAATCTTTCCTATTGTCCAATCTAAACCTTCCTTGGAGCAACTTCAGGCAATTTCTTCTTGTCCTATGGCTGGTTACCTGGGAGAAGTGAGCCTCACGTCACTACAGCCTCATGTCAGGGAGTTGTAGAGAGCAAACAGGTCACCAGTGCCAAGTAAAGGGGAACAATCCCTTCCTTCCTCCTGCTGGCCACACCATTTCTGATACAGACCAGGATGCCATTGGTCTTCTTGGATACAGGGCACACTGCTGGCACATGTTCAGCTGGCTGTTGACCAAGACCCTCAGGTCCTTTTCTGCCTGGCTTCTCTCCAGCAACTTCTCCCCAAGGCTGCAGCATTGCTTGGGGTTGTTGTGATCCAAGTGCAGGATCTGACACTTGGCCTTGTTGAACCTCATCCCACTGGCCTTGGGCCACCAATCTGGCCTGTCCGGATCTCTCTGCAGAGCCTCCCTACAATCAAGCAGCTCAGCACTCCTACCCAACTTGGTGTCATTTGCAGACCTGCTGAGAGTGCCCTTGATCCCCTCATCCAGATAACTGGTAGATACTAAAGAGAACAGGGCCTGACCCTGAGCCCTGAGGAACACCACTTGTGATGAGCCACCAACTGCATTTTACTCCATTTACCACCACGCGCTGGGCCCAGCCTCCCAGACAGTGTTTCACCCAGTGAGCAAAGCCATGAGCAGCCAGTTCCTCCGGGAGAATGCAGTGGGAAATGTTGTCAAAGGCTTTATTAAAGTCCAGATAGAAAATATCCACAGTCTTTTTCTGATCCACTAAGTAGCTCTTCTTGTCACAGAAGTAGATCAGCTTAGTCAAGCAGGACCTGTCTTTCAGAAACCCATGTTGACTGAGCCTGATCACCTGGTCGTCCTGTATGCGTTGCATGATTGCAGATTGCACTCAGGATGATCTGTTCCCTAAAATTCCCAGACACTGAGGTCAGAATGACAGGTCTGTAGTTCCCCCGATCCTCTTTCCATCCCTTTTTGTAGATGGGCATCACATTTGCTAACCTCCCATCAAAAGGAACCTTCTTGATTAGCCAGGACTGATGATAAATGATGGAAAGTGCCGTGGTGAGCATTCCCAGTGCCACTTTGATGGTTCTTATCACATCTACAGCCTTTAGTCAACAGAACTCATAAGACCAACACAGCTGTCTTCTAACTTCAGATGATACAGATGCTTCTTAGCAACCCCAGACCATCAGAAGCAAATTCTCCCATTTTCTCAGATCACAGTCCCATTTCATTTCCTAATTATGGAAAGACACTGAAATATGTATACTGAGAGTAAGACATGAAATGAAAGACATATATAAATTTCCTGAAACTGTTCAAAAAGTCAATTGCCAAATCAGAAACAGAAGATTTTTACTGAGTACACACCCCTCAGGAGTATGCTGTTTTGCTAATGACCCATGAAGATCCTGGGAGTGGATTAGACAGAAAATACAGTTAATAGAAGACCACAGGAACTTATAAAAGACTGCTCAAAGTGCAACAAAACTGTCTCCAGTCTCATGGATCTTTCTAGGAAAAATAAGTAGATAAAAATTCTGAATAATTTTGTGAATTTTCTATGTCTGAATTTTCTTAATTCTATACAATGGTGACATAGTGGTTTTAAATCTCTTCTGGAAAAAACATATGAAACAAAAAAAAACCAAGTTTTTTTCAAGTAAGAAATGCATGAAATAAAAATTATTATAGGATATTTCAGCCTGTTACGGATTAGAAACTTTCCAGAAGCAGCTTTTATTTTTGTATGTAAGGTAAGTAACAGCCGTTTTAAAAGACCTTAATTAAAATTTAAAAGTAACTGAGATTAATTCTTTCAAATTCACACCCCCCCCCCCCTTCCATTGCTAAAACAGAGTTTGAAACAAGTTTACAATTAAAAATCCAACATAGGAGATGTCCCCTCAGAGACAGTATTTCAGATTTCTTGTCCAGATTCCACCAATCCAATTAGATTATTTGAAGTGATAACTCATAAATTGTTAATATATTGCTCTGTAAGTGAAGAAAAGTACTTATCTCATTTTTCCAGCCTGCTGGCTCAATTTCTGCACTTTACAATCATTTGTTACAAAATTTTCATTTTTCCATTACTTTTTACTGTTAGTTCAGAAATAAGATCCTATTAACAGAGGATTTATGATGACAAGATAACTGTAGTGCAGAAGTGGAGAGGGTGTGAGTTTAGCAACACACAAAGTTTAATGAAATTTTGTGAAAAGGAAATAACATAGAGACTGAATAAATCTCACTGGTAACTATGCATTATAACTGTAGGAAAAGAAAATTCATAAGAGAAAGAGGCTGTAAATATAAAGAAAAACAACACACTGAGAAGATAGCAGAACTGTCCAATATGGTAGCACCATTCAGACTTACATACTAAAAGATTTCCTCAAACAAATCTTGAACCCTGTATTTCTATCTCTGCCTTTGTTTTTTTCTCTTTTGTCCATAGAAAGATCTCTGACAATAAATAAATGAATAAAAAAGTAATACATCTAAATGATATATATATTACATAATCAAATCTATTCAGAACGGATAGTAGCAAAGATATAGGCATAGAGATATAGTAATGGACCATACAATGAAGAAATGTGCACTGAATGCCCCATTCAACAAACTTATTTATTTTAAGCCATCCCTTAAATTTCCTACTAACAAAATGTAGACTTTTGAAATACATTTTTAGAAGAATATCATAAAACTGCATTGGGAGGAGGAATTTCTCAGGCATGTCCAACACAAATGACTGGGAACAGGGTAATTTACAGAAGACACTAAAATTTTGAGAAAGTTAAAGGTAAATCAAAAAAACAGAATACAGTGTCATTAATTAAGGATTTCTTACTTCTAATCTGAGATTAGATAACAACTTTAATATTTTCTTTTTTCTTAGTAGTCCTCCAAAGCAATATTTCTAGCAAAGCTGTGTTGTTCTGTAACATACATATCCTATTTATCTCAGTACCAATGTCTCTGCAAGGTCAATTGTTCCAAGTCATCCAAAGACAGACATGCAAGTACAAGTCTATGGCTAAATGTGACCAGAAATACTGTATATTGGGTTTTAGGGCAGTTGCAACTGCTTTCTATTCTTTCATGTCTCCTCTGTGCCATCATAATCTCATTTGTTAAGCTGTGCTCCTGAAAATAGTGTTCACTTCCAAGATGCATCTCATGCCATATTAAAACTCAGACATTGTTAAAGGATTAAATTGGTTAGAGTGTTTGATTCATAGATAGTTGCATGCAAGCTCTGCTAACTATGAATGTGTCAGATGATCAAATGTATTTGCAAATTCTTCAGCTAGGTAATTTATCAAGAATAGGTTGTTCACTTAATCAATTCAAGTATTCATTATAAAATTTCAATGACATACCATGTAATCATGTTATTCTTATCCATACATCTCACTTTGGAGGCAATAAAGTAAGTTTAGTTTGGTTTTGGCAAAACAGAGTAATTTCTATAGATAAAAATCATGTCATATTCTTTCAATTTATTTAGAAAGATTGAAACAAAAGACATTATCAAAGGCAGTGTAATTATAGATCAGCGTGCCCATTTTTGTAAAAATTAATTGTTTCACTGCATTTCCCATTCCTTAGGGAAAATATATGTCTATTTATAACATACATAACATATCTATAATAAATATGACTACACTAATATATTGGTTCTAATTGTTGAAGAAGGAATATCGTCCTTGCTTAAGAAGTGTGACAATACTGTGAATTATCACTGTAGATCACTATTGGCTATTAAGATTGACCCAGGTATGTCTTTGAGTATGCTATATTAGTAATAATTCTGTCATCTCTTTTAATGAAATAGAAATTAAAGTATTTATACCATTGTAAAAAATCTGCTGAACACAAGTCTCAGAAGTTTGGGAAGAATGACATTTACTTTTCTCTGAGGTATTTTGCAGGTACCCTTAATATTTTTGAAACACAGTGTATGACTCCTGAGTGTCTTACATCAGGAAAACTGGCTTCCTGTTCCCCTTCCACCTCTTCCCCTTCCACCTTGTGTAATGCTTTTTAATTTTCTCTTCTGACAAAAATTCCTTTCTAAAACCCCACCACAGCCCATTTCATTTTAAAAAGTATTTTTTATTTATTTTTTGTTTTGTAGTCAAAAAAGAGTCCTACAACAGAAAAAAAACCAAAAACCATCACACCTCCTCTGGCGTAAAACCAGAACCTTCTTTCTTCTTTCCTCTTTCCTCTTTCTTTAAGCCCACCTAACAAGATTTTTTTAAATAAATATATAAATAAATAAAATTAACTCCAATATACTGAAAATTTGTGAGCACACAGTAAGTTCTTTGAAACAGTCAATATTCAAGTTCATAAGGTTGATGTTATTGATAATATGTATTTCACTGTCCTGGAAGCCTTGAACAGGACTATGAATAAGCCAGTTCTCTAGAAGAAAAGTATTAATATCTGAAAAAAAATATGGAAAAAAAAAGTGAGAATCACCAAGCAGGTTAAATAAAAACTCTTTGCATAAATAGAGAAGAAATACTTTTTTTTCTACCACATAGAAACTTTGAAAATCTACACCACTAGATAGCAGGGGTGCCAAAACTAGATATTTTCAAAAAGCAAGCTGAAGAGTCTGCAGAAGGAAATCTCTATCAGAGTTATAAGGCACAAAGATATCCTCCAATTTTGTAAGAGGTTGCTAGAAGTCTGTTAGATGTTAAAGGTAAAATTTAGTCGGGAAGTTAATTCCACCACCTCCTTATCTTTGCAAATACTTTGCAAATCCTTCTTTTTAATAATTACTCATATTGTAAAATATTTTCCCTACTATAATTTTTTGTTATCAGTGTGTTTATACTGAAAATATATTTTTCTTTTCCGTGTTATATGGGAGATGTTGGAAATACTTTTTGAGCAACACTTTTGCTTGGTAGAAAGATGTCTTAATTACTAATTTTTTTTTAATTTTATTTTATTGCCACTATGCCTCACTTTTTTCCCCTCTAAATCAGTGAAAAAAAATATCTGTATGGTCCATTAGGAAACCCTAGAGAAAGCCCATTGTTCAACAAGAGATTTTTTTTTTTTAAGTTTCTTCCTCACTAGCTTTCATTCAGCTATCAGCCCAGTCTCAGTTGGTCATTAAAAGGTCCACCCTAGGAGAGTGGGAATGCAGAAGCATAGGGTTCATAGAGGTGACTCACATCACACAAACACTTGAACATTGGCCAATGTGCACAGAGAGTTAATCCTCTTTGGCAGGCAGCTGGGTTACAAACCAGTCCTTTTATGCCACCAAGGACTGCTCATTTTCTAGTACAGTAAAAGTTTCCCCTTAAGCCGGAGCTGCAGCTTTATAAGATATCATGTAAAAATATCTTTTTTAAAGAATCAAATAATTTCAAATTCTTCCACTATCATAAAATTAAGTTGATTTTGTTTCTGCATTGTATTTTTACTGACAAAATGTATGTCACATCTGTATCAACAGATTCTTAACCTCAGCTGAAATCCCTATGTATAGTGCATTTAATAGATCTGGTGTGGGGTAAGGAAGAGGTGGAGAAGACAATTAGACCTTATTTTGACATATACAAATATAGTGGGAGGGGGAAGCTTTTCAGCGTGTCTACTTACCTCTTTGCCCAAGTGTAAATGACCATAACAGCTTGAAGGAAAAGGGCAGGAGAAGCTTATTTTTAGATGCAGTCTTGAATACTTCTTTTACTTAATTATGAGTACCCTCTCAGGATGAGTCTAAGGAAGACAGGAAAAAGAAAATAATGAAAGTATGAATGAGTGACATAATTCATTACAAATCTGCATGTGTAGTTTCTAATTTCAGTCTTCAACTAAAAAAAAAGGTACCTATATTTTATGTGACATTTTCTGAATAGTGCAATTAAAAGTGAATCTTATCATCCTCGAAAGTTCTATTGTGATCATAAAAACACCTTGAATAGAAAGAATCTCTGCTCAGTTTCGAATTGACCTGTTCATAACATTTCAACCTGTTAAAAAAGGAAGGGTAGAGTGTGGAGGGAGGCCTTTGTGCAGCTTGCAGACTTTTTTTACATTACACTTCTCAAGAATATTCTCTCTTTATATTAAAAATGGTTAGGATGAAAAATGTCAATGGATTGATGTTCATAGGTGCTACACAGCTTACCCATTTGAAGTTCATAATAGTCTATATTCTGTTACTTAGTTCAACAGCTGACAGCATCCTCTGAGTGTTCACATTTTCGCTTGTTTTTTTTATGCAGCTATATGAGTGCAAAGTACTTAAATTAATATTAAAATTATTTTTTGTGCAAGACATGAAGTTAGGCACTGCTTATGTTGCACAGTAAACACTAGAATACTTCATTACCAGTTTATAATAAACAAATGAAAGGGCTTGACAGAAGTGCCTTCCAGCATCCGGAGACCAAATATTTATACATTTGTACTGATTAAGTATGATCTAATGGCAATAGATTTTTCAGACCTAACAAACATGGTGGTTTTCAGAAGGGCTTTGTAAATCAATAAAATAAGAAGGTCCTTGGTACTTTCTGACTGAGGAACTCACTCATTAGTATTTATATCAGGTAACCTGCAGAAATGTCACCTGCTGTCACCGAGGTATAGATATCTTGATTGCTTAGCTTCCTAGGGGCCTGTGGTGACCTGAATGACCCCAAAATCACATGACCTCATAGATATTTGGGGTTTTGAGAAACATATTTAATGAACAGCAGAAAGTGACACTATAAAAGACTCAGTTACCACCCAAGACATCACAACACCTTCACAGAGAAGAGCTCATGGAAAAACTGAAGGTTTGGAACAGTTCTTAAGTTTGAAGGACAAACAACATGTTCTTTGCTTTCAGTGTTTTTGTGGCTAGTCAAACATTTGCCTTGGACTCATACCTTCAAGCTTCTATCAAGAACATTTACAAAGAGACTTGACACATTTCTAGTGTCATAAACCAGCTGCTGCTCATTCATCATAATCTGTACATGCCAGAAGCTCTAACAAAACTCAAATTTCATCTGTAACTACTAAAGTTGTCCTGTTTGAGATGGTGTCATCATCCACATTTACAGAAACAGATTGTGGTAATTATATTCTCTCTGCGTGTCATGGACTAGCCATTTGCAGCTTTCTAATACATCTTTTGGTCTCCATGACAAAATTTTCCTTTATTTGTTCAGCTTGTTAATGCTCTGCTCCAAATTTCAGTTGTGAGCTTTCCTACCTTCCCTGCAAGAGGCTGAACCAGAAAAGCTCAAGCAAATTGATCCATAGCTTTATGGAATTTTAGATCCAAACACCAATTTACCTTTTGCAGCAGAGGTTTTTTTGTGTTTCTTTCTTTTTTTTCTTTTTTTTTTCCTTTTTTTTTTTTTTAATGTAGAGACCACTTATGGGCCTAGTCTTTCTAAGATGCTTTTTGAAGCTCTCTCCATTGGAAGACCAGAGAATCCAGTGTGTCATGAAGTACAAAGTAGCTATATGTGAGAAGGGTTGCACATATATTGTGTTCTCATTTCACAGAAACATCTGGTATATCTGCATTTCTCAGACTTCATTTTTTAATTGCTGACTTTTCTTTCCATGTCTCCATCTGTTTTGTTTCCTTTACTTGCCACTGATAAAGACATACTCTCTCCTGAATGACAGAGGACCACTCAGACAGAAGCATATGTGCCTCTAATATACATGTGTTGTAAGTACATTACTCAAGTAAAATAACTTTCATTCAAAGTGCTGATAAAGCATAATGACAATGAATCATCTTTCCACATTTCTGCACTTACTTCCTAATGCAACTTGCTTCCTGTTGCATCTAAACATATGTTTGGCAGAGCATTTCAGAACAAAATACCAAAAAACTCCATATCTACAGGATGGAATATTTCAAATATGTAAAAAACATAACCCAGAGTTAGAGGAACTACAAGCTTCTAGAAAGGTACAAGAGACAAGAAGTATTGTAATTCAGATACAGGATTAACTGAGATACACACAAGTCAAATCTTGTTTGTAGGAATGAATGCCCCATGTTTGAGCTTTTGACTTCTCATTTTTGCAAATAATGCTCTTTAGTTCCTGATTCAAGAACACTGCTAAGCATTTCAGCAGGGAACATTTCACCTCTAACCATGCAACGGGGATTTGATTTCGACATGACTGTTCTTAGGCTCATCCCCTTTCTGGGATATATTAAAGTATACTAAAACACTGGGGTTTTTCTTCATATGTGAAACTTCACAGCATGCAGCAGCCAAAGTGTTAAATCCTTAGGAACATTCCTTTCCCAAAGATGCTCTACTAGCATGTATTCTGGTAAGAAATCACAGCTCCCAGGGCTAAGCCTTTAGGGCTTCACACTAAGGTCATTCAAAGATCAGAAATTACATGCAGTTTCCTTCGTTTGCAGTTTTTTGTATAGCTACTACAAGGCCGATAAGTCCACTTATTATTTGTGTTGCAGCACCATCTGGATAACCCAGAAATTCTCATTAACAAGTTATGAACCTTTGAGGACTAAGAGGTCATAGCTTGATTCAGCAAGAGATTAAAAAAAAAGTCTATCTCTACAGTGACAGAGAATAAAGAAGTGGGAATGACTCGGTTTTTACTAATTTTACATTGGCTTTTCACTGTATTCAGTCATTGTAAACCCAAGGAAAGGGCAGCATATACACTTAGCCTTACAGCTCTGATAGCTCCTCTACAAGTCATTCATTTTCTGAGCTCCCCTGTTACCCCTGTGACACCAGTCACAAGGAACACCTCCCACTCATCCCAGTGCCGTGTCAGGGCTCCTCCTTTTAACTGTTGTCATGGGTCTGCCCAACAGGTAACTCAGGTCATTAATGAAAAAAATCTACATAAGAATGTTATCTCACACATTATGCAATACATTAGTTAACATAAATTTCCAGATGAAATATTTTTATCTTTTTTTGATAAAAACTTGCAGCTTTCCAGCAATGCAAAGAACACTTAAATTTTCCTCATGTAATCCTTAGCTCCAAAATGAGTGATCTTCAGCAGCACACTCAACAGTTCAGTTTTTTTCACCATTTAATCATAGCATTTTAACACGCATTTTGACATAACCATTGATCTGAGAATTAAATGAATATGTTGTTTGCACCACTGTCCTGTTTTCTGATTAGACTGGATGCATATAATGCAGCAGATGCACACCTTGTTTATGTGCTCCATGCTCAAGTGTAAATACATCTGAGTTGCATGGGAAGTGGCTTAGTGTTTGATTTTTAGAAATAATTTGATTAATTTTATCTAAGGTTCATGAAAATGTGAGTGAAAACAAGCCAGTGTTATAGCAGAAAGAAGGCAAATGCATACTTATCCACAGTCAAATGAGTCAAGAAACAGATTTTCTGGGAAACAACATATCAAAACCAACTGAAGGTTAAAAAATGAAAATTAAAAAGACATAGAATTACCACAAAAATGTTTTGAAATGGGCAAAATTTTGAGCTCAGAGAGAAAGCAGAAAAATGCTAGGATAGAAACAATCTGGATAAAAATAAAAAAGAGGAAACACATTCCTTTTAAGAGACTTAGAAATTAAGGAGTCAAATCAGGCCTTATCATCTGGACAACACAGAATAATGAGGCACCACAAAAACAGACACAGCTGCAAGTTCTACCCATTCCTAAACAAATGTCTTTAATGTAGCACAGCAGTTGCTCTCTGACAGCTTTTTGAAGAGACTTAAATGTCTTAATGCACACTTAGATGTATGACTTTTCAGAAGGAGAAGTTTAAGTTATACCCCTGACACAAAGACTTAACAACCAATGGGAAGACTCTTGAAGACTATGGTGAGTTTGGAGACAGCCTTTGCCAGGGGGAGGTGCTTGAAGATCAGTTGCATCCCATAAAGTGTGCAAAGTTCAGTGTTTTGTTCAGGATGGTGCTTAGACAAGGAGGGGACTGCAGCATGCATACATAGGTCATAGTACTTGTTTTAGTCATTCTGTAAGTCTACTCCTTCTCTGTCTTCAAAGCAAGCCCAACTGTAATACCTAAAGGGACACCATTAGTTCTTGCTGTAAAAGGTGTGAATTCTTACTCTCCAAATCCTAATATGAATGAAGCATATATGTCTATGTCACTGGACACAGGATATTATCAACAGTTACGTGATATTTTAATCAGGGAATTTATCATGCTACAATGGTAAATGGAATGTGCAAAATGATCTGAATAGTGTTTCTATAATTACAGTTAACTTCATGTGCTCTATTTGATCAGTCAGGTGTATTTCATGTAGTGGCAGTCTGTGGTTACATGCAACTTGTCCACTGAATTGTAAACAAGAAGCTTTACTTTACTGAAAGCTGAACAAACCAAGCTTGTCATTTTGATTAAAAAGTCTTTTTTTTTTTCTTTTTTTTCCTGGATATTTCTAATTAGTGGACACTTTAACGCCACTTCACAGACTTTAATTCAGCAGTGGAAAGCATGTCTTCAGAGTCACTGAAAATAGTAGAGATGCAGCCAGTTTGTTTTAAATAAGAATAACAAACTGTGTTTTTACATGAAGACTAGTTAATGTTTGAGTTAGTTAGACTGATATCTTATCATTAAAATGTCCTTAATATTTTCTTAATTTGTCCTTAGAAAAATAACTCAAATTTAGGACAGAATTAAAGTATCCTTATGTGTAGGCACTATATCTTGAGTAGATAATGTGAAAGACAAAAGCATTCAAGAGGGCTGGCAGGTTATAAAGGATACTGTAAGAAAGCATGACAAGAAAGTATCTCTCAAAGTAGCGAAAAAGACAAGATATAGCAAGACACAACTATGACCAAATTTTAAAGGACATTTAACTCTGAATATCAAAACAACAAAAAAGCTAGCAAGTGAAAACACAAGAATAGTGCAGGCATGTATGAATATAAACCATAAGGATGGAGGCAGGACTTACAACTGGACAAAGATTTTAATCATAAAAATAAAAATACTATGCTGCATTTACAGAGTCAGGAAAAAGGAAATTATAGGCTCATTGATCTTGAGAAGAAGCACAAATAAACACTGACAGAGGAAATTCTGAAGCACTAAATGTCTTGTGACTAGAGTTTTGAAAACACAACTAATTACACAATTGATTTCAACACAGAGAGAAGACCACAAGCAAGGATTGTAGAGCAAAGTCCAGTTAAGTTCAAAACCAGGTCAATTAATCATCTTAGTATTATATGCAAATTATATATCTTACATATAAATAAATCCAAACTAATAGACATGTTAGGGAAAAGAGACAGCTGTTAAATCTTGGTCACTGTGGACTGGTTTCAGGCTGGTCAGGCCCATGAATAAGTCAATCTCTTAATTCCATCAGAGATAACTAAGAAACCAATTAAAACCTCTATTACATTGCTGCCACACTGAAAGCATATACCTGTGGCATCCCATGGGTCTTTCCTAGACATATTCTTTTTGTTTATAGTTTGACTGATGTAACATTTTTTAAAAAATATAAATTTTTTGAAGTTTGATGAATTTCAAAACTGATGTGGAAAACACACCAAAAAAAAAAGCTTATATGTCAAGGACAAAGTACCACATTAAAAAAAATATGTCCCAAAGATGTAAATATGAAACAGAATACTGTTGGCAACAATAATGGTGTGAAAAACAAAAATCCCATTTATACTAACATACAAACTGATTTTCAGAAAATGATGCTGCTACATAAAGAGCAGACCTCAGTCAAGAAAGTGTTATCAGCAGTATTATTTGAAAGGTATGGAGATAATCTTTCTGTCATACACAGCAGTGGCACAGCACTGGATGAGGTGCTATCTCAGGTTTTGGTCCTGTGCTTAAAACATGAGGAGAATCCAGAAAAGAAATTATGGCAATGGACTTGAAGTGTAAGGAAATGTTAAAGAATCAGCTTTATTTTGTCTGGAAAAGAGAAATATAATGTTGGAAATAGTAATAGTATTAAAATTCCTGCTGGAATAAAGGGATGAGAAATCAGTCTTCCACCATTTGGAGTAGGTAGCTAATAGCTCAGACTGCAACAACAGGTTAGGAGAGGAAAGAAAGGCAAAAAAAAAAAAAAAAAAAAAAAAAAAAAAGCAAAAAATCCTCTATCATCATGCATCTGGCCAGAAGACAAATTAATCCAGTAATCCCCTTTCAGTATTCATTATTCTGTGCAAAAAAAAATGTAATAGCAGTTCCAGAGTTACCCTATAGATTCCTATATGCTCCTTCTTCCATAGATTCTTAAATGTTGGTAAGAAAGTGCAGCTAGAAGCAAGAAAGAATATTCTTATTTCAGAACTACTTTAGCAAGGTACTTCTGTATTTGTAATGATTGAAATAAACAAACATATCCTACCTTTTGCAAGGTAACCATGATCTCCAGATAGAGTACACTCCTTAAACTGAAACTAAAATACTAAAATTTCTTTGGTTTATGTCTATTTTAGCAACACACTTTAACATTACCCACTATATAAAAATTTTCATTTTCTGTTTCTATCAGATTTACTTTTGAGAAACACTTTAGCAACAACAGTTGTATGACTTTATTGTGAGCCCAACTGAGAAACACATTGCACAGACTGCCCAGCAACTGGGGCACCTTTATGATAGTGGCAGCAATTCCAGAAGACAAACAAACAACAAAAACAGAACAAATCAGGAATAATTACCATTCTGACTAAAACCACTTACAGATTATTGAAATATTTCAATTATTAAACTCCTAATTCTGTTCTATTTTTTCCCAAACTCTGCACCCCTCCCCCCAGAAGCAATAAATTTATCCATAATGTGGTAACATATAAAAGTAATCTCCTGATGCACAATTTTTTATTAATACAATAATTCTTTCTAAGGTCATTGAAACTGCTATTTCCTCCATGCAATTAAGGAACAGCTTCTTATTTATGTAACACACTCATGTAATTTTCTGCTTAGCCCAGCTAAGCAGAAGTGTTGCTCAAGCAAACTCCAAGCTGATGGATCATTATGGAGCAAACAATACAGTATCTCCCATCTGCTTTTCTTACTGTTGACACTTTTTCTTGAAAGCAGAGACTCTGTGAGTTCTTCATTACAACACAAGATGCATTAGAGTAGCAAGAGATGCTTGTTGGAGGAATAACAATAGTAAAAATGAAAGATAACCTGAGATATCTCTATCTCCAAGAAAAAAATAGGAGCTCCACTTACTGATCACAACAATTACAAATAAATTTCATAAATCCAGCAGATTATAATTAAAATCTACTGAAGTTGTTGTGCCTTTAGAAGACATGCTTTAGTGACTTATATATAAGCATAAGCCAGCTCTGAATTAGCTAAATATCAGGCTTTTTAGTCAGGCACTTCTAAATTGATTACTTGAGACATATTTGTGTAAATTGAAGAATTTGAGGAAGGGAAGGAAAGGACTGGGTAATTTATCTTGCAAAGGACAGATTCTCAAGTGGTAATACAGTGTAGGGAATAAGAGAGAAAGGCAAGGGTGAGAAAGAAGCCCCATCCCCAAGTCTTTTCATGAGTTACCCAAAAGAGACTACAGTCACACCAGCCCTGTTCCTCTGATATCAGTGAAGAAATTCCCAGTGATTCTTGAGAGTACTGTCCTGGACTATGATAAAATTCCTACTTATGGTTAGATTTCAGGCTGGTCTAAGGAGTAAACTGGACAAGCCAAGAACAAGACTCCCAGAAATTTCCTGCTTTTTTTCAGAAATGATAAACCAAGAAAACAAGGCCATCCACCAATATTTTTGGCAAGATGAAACGTCTTTAAACAACAAAAGAAGGTGACTATCTGTATCATATATACAAATTAAAAAAAAACTTCATTCAATTCTGTTGAAGGGACAGCAAGTGTAGAAACCATTGCTTTCCAATGGCATTTTCTTAATCAAACACCACAGTGTCCACCCAGCAATATACACTATCTTTACAGGGCCAAAGGAATTAAAGACCTGAAGATGCAAATACATCTACATTAATTAAACAATTCTTATACCTTCTGAAATGTATTTCATACAGCATCCTCTCAACTCTGGAAGACATGAGTATATATGCTTGGCTGGATTTTGGTTCATGAATCATTATGTCATCCCAAATGAAGAAACCAATAATGTCCTACCACATACACATCAATATATTCTGGGTTTTCAGCTTTCTTCAAAGACAGCTTTCTGATGATTCAATAATAATAGAAGACAACGATGCAAGCTCATGAAAATATCACTGTAGATTAGGATCTCATTTACCTTTGACAAGAAATGACATATAAAGTTTGCTTAAGTGCTGAAGCTTGCAGGCATTCAGAGACGTATTATTAAAAAATAAAGTGTTGGATGGAAAAATAAGGGTATGCACAGTGTTGGGAAGCTAGTTGGATTCCAACTGTGTGTTAATATTTCATGATTAAGTCTTTATCCCCTTTCAATAGCAAAGATAATTAATAGAACATATCACATACATGATAAGAAGATTAATTTATTCAGTGAAAGATCGTAATGCTTAAGGGAAGAGGGGGAATCTGGGCAATGCTCACAATCTAAAAAATCACATGAGAGAATTAAAAACTGAGCCCAGTTAGTGTAGAGAACCTGTAACAAAACCTCTTAAGAATGTGGTAGTGATATTTATGAGAAAGTCTGAATTTAAGTCCAAATGAGATTTATGTTATCATGTTGCTTTTTGTAGCAGAGTAGCCACTACAGCACTGGATTAAGACCAGTGTCCACTGATATTTCCACTAGACAAAGATTTATTGCCTTCTTTAGGATATGGGTAATCTAGAGTAATACCTGTTTTGTAGATATATTATTCAGACAGATAATGAGTCATCATCATTGCTATAAAGAAATGTGTTTTCTTGGGTCTCCTAGAGGTCCTTCTTTCTTCTTCTTTCATCCATTTCTCTTTGTTGTACTCAGCTTTCTCATATTATAGAATCCTAGAATCATATAGGTTAGAAAAGACCTTTCCAATTGTCAAGTCCATCCTACTTCCTGTACACCTCATTTTATAGAAATCCTTGCTGCATTGCAATTAATCCTTGTTGCTCTCCATCACCATTCAAAACAAAACCTGATAAATTCTACTGTACAGTGTCCCTTTCCCAGGCATCAGTAGTACCAGAACTGCCTAGATGTAGAATCTGTGAACATGCAGACACATACAAATGCAGAGTAAACTAACTATTAGAGAAATACCTCTTATCATGCTCTTCACCTTCCAAGCCCTGCCACTCAAATATCACTGCCCTTCTCCCAGGAATCTGCAACCACCAAACATACAGCTGCAGTGTATGTTCTCCACCACCATTCTTGTATAGTACATTAAAACATATCCTTAGTTCACTGAGGAAGGAATAAATTCAGCAGGTGCTTATTAAAACATCTACGAATCAGCAACATATTAACTGTGGTGAGACCACATTTTCAGAACAGCTATATGCTGTTGTAGAGAGTAGAGGGAAATAATCTATTATCTTTGCAGAAGCAAACAGAAAAATAGCATTTTTCACACCTGATCAGGAAAGCCAAGACTACCTAACATCCATTCGCATTACTTACTATGATATCAGACTCTGAGCATCTAAAAATTAAGAAAAGTTTACTTTTGTCTTTATCTCAGGATATGCAAAACTAGATCTGTAATTATGAAATGACTTCATAACATTCTTACCAATCCCCATACTCTTGTCCTTGCTAATACAAAATGTTACCATAGAAACATAATTAATGAACAGTCCTCTGGGCACTTCAGAAAACAATCACTTCTGCTAAATTATTACTGTTTTGAATTAAAGAAGTGCCAATCAGTCTTCAATGGATAACATATCTACATACAGGTCAATGAACCATTTGCAACTACAGAGAAATTACATGCTTTTCCAGAACTCTTTCTTTTATTCTGTCCACCAAATGTTTTAAAGCAAATAAACATCACCTGAGTGAACAGCTCCACTCCCAAAACATTAAATTCTCAGTTACAATAGAACAAAAAAATCCTTTGCGTCCCTTCTTTGAAGGCACACATTTAACTATTTCTGTTTAAACTGAGCCTCTACTAGCTCAGTTGTATGGCTGCCTTTTATTCAACAAGTGGAACAATGATAGGTGTTAATGAGTAATGTTTGTGGGGGAAAAAAAATACAAGCTAAGTGAAAGGATAATAGAACTAAAATTCAACTCACTTTTCTTTGTTTCTCAGCAGATCTTCCAAGCTTGAAGAAATGTAACTATAATCACTTAATGAAAAGTCAGACTAAGAGTTTACTTATTTAAATATAATGAAAAAAATAACTAGCTGTGCATGAACCTTTCTGTTTCTGTTTGAATATGCTTTAAAGTCATAGGCTAAATATTGCAATTCTGTGATGCACATGGAATTATTTTGTGTGGGGTAGAATAACAACTCCCCTGTCTCAGGCTAGGTTAAATAAAACTCTACTTTGAGAAGCAGGAAGGTAAAAATCTAGTCAAAAACTATGCTTACAGTAACTGTTCTAACTCCAGTAATTACTGACTTTAATGTTGTGGATATTCAATAACTTTTTTTTTCTTTCTACTGTCATGATTTGAATTAGAATTGTCTAAGATACTTACATACAACATTTCAGTAGTCACTTTAGTTCTGTATGGATGATATGGAGTATAAATTTACACATGTGTGACCAGCAGCATTGCTTCCTTGGAGAAAAATATAACAAAATTAAATGGAGATCTACTTAGCCTAAGATAAAATCTCAGATTTTGGATAATGGAGATTCACAACGTTATAAGTTGGGCTTTACAACTGGTCTATCATGTTTAATACCTACCAGTGTATCTATCTTCCAGCCTCGTTTCTTTGGACCTTTCCAGCAACTATTAGAAATTAAATTTGCAAGGATGACATGAGGTAAAATAACATTCCTTTTCTTTTTTTTAAACTACCTATTCAATAACTTTATTGTATATTTTATGAAGGTGCAGTATCACAAGAAATAATAGATAACCCACTCATTTATTATGTGAATTGAAGCCATCAAAGCTTTTCCCCAAATGAAAGTCAGATGTTGTTCTTGTAAATCAACAAATAAGGAAAAAGCTTGCAAGAGAAACAACGCATCCCGAGGATATGGCACCACTTCTTAGAATACATTTTGAAGCTAGTTTTGGAAATTCTTCACATTTCTAGGTCAAATGTGTAATGGCAGCCCAAAAAAAAAGCCAATAAAATATTTTGTTTCAAGAAAACAGGTGCTGAGAACAATACAGAAGTTATCTTTTGTTGTTATTCTTTGGTATACCCACATATTGAGTATTGTGTGTCAAGGTTTAGGGTTAGGAACATCAATTAGACCTGTAATAGATGCTTTCTGTTAACCTCCTTTCCTCCTCAAAGGGGAAGAGAAAGGGAATAAGTGAAAGAGACTTGACTGATCAGAAAAAAAATAAAAAGCCAGAACAGCTTTAATGAAAATAAGTAATAAAATAGAACACATACAAATATATACAAAACAATGTCAAACCCAACCCTCTCCGCAACGGCAATTGCGTCACCATCACCACTAATGCTGTGGAGCAGGCACTGGGGAAGTCACAGACTGGACTCAGCAGCAGATGGAAATCTCATTCAGGAGCTGGATTATGGAACTGGATTCAGGAACACATGGACTGGGATCAAAGGCAGAATGGACAGAGTCCTCCTCAGACACTGGCCATTGAAGAGAGCTTGACTCTCATGATCCCTGAGCTTTATACTGAATATGACATGTATCGGATGGAATCCCTCAGTAGTGGGTTTAAGGTCACCTGTCCTGGACACTCTTCCCCACAGGTGCCTTTTACTTTCTGCACCCCCCATTACAGCACAGAAGATGCAGCACTGACCTTGGTCTGCACACCGATCTTTGGTAGTAACTCTAAACATGGAGCATTATCACTGATGGAAGCAGAGACTGTGAGAATCTGTCATTAACTTCAGACAGTGCAGTTACTTAGAAGAGATTGAGCTGAAAAGTAAAATCACTGAACATAATTAGTTCTGTTCTAACTCAAACCAGGACATTGTGCTTGGAGCATGTCAGGAGAGAGGAGCAGCTGAATACCTGAAAATGCTGACATCATCTACTTCAGAGAAAATGATGACAGGGACAACACCCTTAGTGCAACAATGGTGGGCACAGAATGACCAGAGAACAGAAATTGTCTATTTTCTCCCTTTTCCTGGAGACACGGTGCTGGGCTACACAAACTACTGCTTTGATTCAGCAGACATTCCTTGTGCAATGGTCTATATAAGTGCATGTGTAACACTTATTTTGTTTCCATCTTTTAGTGTGAACTGTTACCAGATAATTGTGAAATGAAGAGTTGTACGTAAGTCAACAAGGGATCAGGAAAAAAAAAAACCAAAAAAAAGGTAGGAAACAGAAAATTATTTAATTAACAGTCATTCAGAGGCAAAATTGAAAACTAAGGGTTATAGAGAAAGGAAGAAGAGTTAGTGAGAGGATTTGCAGGTTTCAGAACTGAAACAGTCCAGTTTTATTTTTCTTAATGTGATAGAAGAAGTATTCAAAATTACATCTTTCAGGAAAAAAAAAATTATGTACTTTTGGCAAAAACATCATTCCATAAAAAGTTATTTGATCACCTCCATTCACTATACTAACTGACTGAAACAGTATCTTACCTGCAGAACAGCTGCTTTCAGCTAGGCCTACAAAAATAAAACTGTCAAAACATGACAAACCCCACTTTTTCTTGTTGACTTTCTTTTCCAGTTTCTCAGTGCTGTTATATATAGTTCAAACAATCCAGGAGGGGAACAAACATTGTTGATAAAACAGCTATTGGATTTGAGATCTATCTTATAATATGATTAACTTTTTTGTCACTCCTCAGTTTTATAATAAAAAAAAAAATCTTGCTTTACAAAATATAAGTTTTGAATCAGATTTATTTGGCTCCAAAGAGTGTTAGTCTCATCCATTTCAGCTGACCAAGTATACTCATTGAATGCTAAAGGGGAAACAGTCAAAGTAAATTGTGAATTGCCCATAAAATGACCTCTGCTAGTTCGCAAATACATAGCCATAGTAAAACACATTTGCAGAAATTAATGCCCTTCCCTCATGAAGCTAATGGGGCTCAACAGACACTGTTCACGTGGGCAAAGCTTGTGAATCACTAGAAGAGAGAAAGGAGCTAGCTCCTTCAGGAATATTGTCTGCAATGAATAATTCAGTCAACTATATTTATGACGACCCATGACACAAATGTGCTATAACTCTGATCAGCATTAAATTGCTTTCCCTCCCTACCCCCACTGATGTCCAGAGAATATTGATGAAGTCATATACTTCAGCATATAATGTTTATTTAATTAGCAAGTGGAGCACTTGCTAATTGCAGGATTCCCTGCATGAATCAAGGAAAGAACACTTTTAAGTCCTTCAGAGATGATGTAACTTCTGAGGTTCATTTTCAATGCACATTGACCTAGCTGAGACAAATCCATTGCAACAGAGCAACTCTTCTCTTCAAAAAACTCAATTAAATGGGTAATATGATAAGCAATGGCAAGAGTCCATTGGAATATTTGAATGTACACATGAGTGTCTGGTGTGGACAGAAATTGGATTCAGTAAACTGATGATTTTGGCATTAATTTTATAGCCTATGACCCCACCAAGCAAAGATGTAATCAAAAAGTGAAAGATCACTGTGGTAATTATCAGTAAGAAAACAGGTTTTGGACAGGCCCGCAATGGGAAGGACTTTATGTGTAGCAGACAAAAAATATGTGGCTTTTGGAGTGGAGAAACAGGCAAAAATATTCTAAGATACTAAGTTTTGCAGTGTAGACATCTAAAAACCCCTCAGGAAGCCACTAAATTGAAGCGAGAGGTATTTAACTGGAAAAACATTTGGGGAAAGCTTTTGTTTTTCTTGGTTTTTTTTTTTCATTAGCATTGTGAAGACTGTTAAAAGGATTCACTTAGTTTTGCTACTAGGAACTTCAGCTTTTCTGTCTTCTAATGGGAAACATGCTATTCCTTGACAAGAAAGTCCCTGAAAGCACCACATAAAGGTGTATCAAGGCAAGCTTCCACACATTCCTTTGACCTTGTGGCAAATACTTCAAAAGCATTAGTCAGCCGATCATTCACTTCAGCATGTGCATTGGTTCCTAACCAGAAAAGCAGAAGGAAATTAACAGCAGTTGAAAGTGGGAAAGAAATATGAGGAAAGCAAAGTCCTCAGCTTAATCTTGCTCCAGAGACTGTTTCCACTATGTATTTTGGCAAAGTGAAGTACAGAAGCTGTAACAAGAATGCAAAAAATGGACGCCAAAGCCTAATCAGAAAGTCACAAGCTTGAGACCACTAACCTGAGACTACTTCAGCTGATGGCTTAAGATGGTGAGTTTCATAGTTAATTGAATCCCTTATATTTCAATTGTGCTGCAAGGTCACAAGCATCGGGTTTCATAACCACCACATGAGAAAGAGTAGCTCACAAGATATGGTTCAGACAAACAGAAATTTTGGAGTTACAAACTGAGGGTTAGAGTCTGACCAGCTGAACACACAACACAATAAAAAGACTCATTGAACAGAGTCCAGACCTGGTGCTGTTGCCTACTGCTCTGCAACAGGCACCGTTTCACTCAGAGCACAGGACACGTACAACAGTCTGTGATCAAAATGGTTCCACATTACAGCTGAACTGCTCTAAATGATTGTCTTGAGGGCCAAGTTGAAGACTGGAGGGTTCCACTATTCACTTTTCATTTCAGCACAGGGTAGAAGTCTATAATGCATTTAGGAGAACCCTCAGGATAGTAATCTATGTGCAAGCCCATGTACATAAAGTCAACAAAGACTTATATGGTACATCAAGGTATCTCAAGCTCATCAAGACAAAAGACGTTAGCCTGGGAGGAAAATATGTGATGCTATAAACCTAGTTCTACTGCGAACAAAGGCTGAGAGAGGCCACTAAAGGACAGTATGTCTTACAAACTGTATGACACAGACACATACAGTGGAACCTTTTTAATGCAGGCTGCAAGATAAACAAGGTTCATACCAAGATATCTATATTTCTGTTTTGACTAATGAGGTTGATATGTTCAGATTTGCTGGATTTCGTGAGAATCTAAACCAAGTGCCCCATGCATTTGCTGTGAAGCTTTCAGTAATGTTTTTCATATGCAATCAAATCTAGACATTCCATCTAGCCATTCCAACAAACAAAAGAAGCAGGCAAGTGAAGAAGTGTTGCAGTTGCAGTTAAAGCACTGTAAGCTTTCCACAATGACATCCAGGTTGGCTGCACACAAGCGTAGCGTATGAGCATTTGAGTCTGTTCCACTGATTACTTCAGCTTTGCCAAAGGCAGCAAAAAATCAATGCTGTGTAACTCTACAAGTCAAGGAAAGCCATTGTTTCTACTTTTTGCTGTTGCTTAAATAACTATCTGCAGTAAACAAACCAGAAAATAACAAATGGGACTATTGCCTCCTTTTCCAGGCAAGAGAAACATGCAGACAGCTTCCATTTATCAAGAGACACCTTACCAATGTTGGGTGAATTGAAAAGAACCACAACAAATTCAAAATAATCAATTGCATTCTGTGTTGCTTATGGGTGCATTTGGCTGCAAAGCATTTATTGGTGTCTCTTTGCTCCCATGTGGCAAGTACCCATCTCTCAAAAGAGAGGCAATAAGTGTAAATTGGGATTTTCCAAGAGAAGAGTTTAAATTGCATCACACTTGCAGCAGAGGCTTTTCCACTATCAGTCCAGATGGACTCAAATTTCTTTCATCACAGAGTACTCATGCAATGTGATGGCCCTGCACTCACACCCTACACCAAGTCATTTTCAACAGCGGCCTGATCTCCATTGGCTGCAGAATTGCTATCATAAGGAACCAGAGTCAGGACCAACATAGAGACATTTGTATCTCCTCTCTCCTGCTGTGGAGGTAGCCCTTCCAAATTGACAGCATGAACTAGATAAGTTTACAAGGCAAGAAGGAATTTAAGAAGGTTAACAGAGTGTTGTGCTTTAGACATAGAAATATTGACATGATGAATAAATAAATTATTTTCTCTGTACAGTATTATTATCAGACTTTAGCATATTTAGTTCTAGGCATCCAGATATTAGAAGGACACAGATGAAGTGGTGGGTTGGTGTTTGAAGAAACAGACAGAAAAATACAGGTAATGCCTTTAGAAACAACATCATCTAAGTAAGAGGTACTAGACTTGCAAAGTCAATAAATTACTAGGGACATGATATGATTAGCTGATGTAAATAACAAAACCAGAAATTAACATATATATATAGAGAGAGAGAGACACATAAACATATCCTTGCAGGGAGAAACTTCTCAGTTCACAACATTTACATTCCTTTAACATGCATAAATCAGTATTGAAGCAGCTATTTATTCTAGTATTTATTCAGTTCACTAGCCAGTGAACTGAACTATACTTTCAGGACCAATACCAGCAGTCATAGCCTCTTTTAAAATTATGTGAGACACCGCCAAACTTCTAAACAACCCTCTATACTGTTCCATAGATGTCCTTGGGGTGGGGTGGGTCCCTGTTTAATGTCCCCCCGGTGGCCCATAGTAGTAGCCAGTATGACCACTGTCAGTTTTATCCCAGACTACTTAGTATCCTGCCTTTATGAGTTGAAAATCTCTAGCTGTCATTCTACTGAAGTAATCTTAGCAACGTCCTAAAGTAGTCCGTGCATCCCATAACTATTCCAGCAAACAAGCTGCTGCATACACATGATAACCAGCACCCTTGGGATACACAAATGTGTATCATACAGCCACACAGTCTACACTGGATTAGCCCTGCCACACCACTGACTATCTCCAAAAACAAGCTCCTCTTATATTATTATTATATATTATTATATATATTATTATTATATCTGCCTTCCTAATGCCTATACATTTTAAGCTCTAACTTTCTGTAAAATGTTTTTGTGCCATAATCAGCAAACTGGTAAAAGGTTATGCGTTATATAGTGTACACTGCAGTCTCCTGAAGCTCTCTGCTGTTGGGTGCTGTTGTAACAGTTCTGGTTTCCATGGAGTCGAACAGAACTAAGATTCAGTGATACAGTCAAGAGTTAAGGCAACTGTACAATATTGTTTTCCCTCTCAGCAGGGAAATGTATTCAACCCAAATTATACTTTGGAGGGGGGAAAAAAAAAAAAAAGAATTTTCCCTTACGGCACTTTTTCCTCCCCTACCATACTGTCTCTTTGCAGCTGTGTATTAGAGGTCATATATCCTCTTGCAGGACCACCAAACACAGTTTAGGCAGCTTGTAAATTATTTGACCAGAGTACATAGATATATTGGCCAAGTATCTCATGCAGTACTGTTGGTCTTAATTTATTGTAAGAGGAAACTACTTCTTAAGTGAATAACTACTCACACTTCTGTTGAAATGTTTACACTCCATAGTAACATCCTTTATTAACAGGATTCCTTAACTGACCAAAAAATAAATAAATAAACATATCAAAATTACTTCAGCACTTGTAAATCAGTGACATGCACTATTCAACTTAAGTAAGTTCCTCTATTCACATTTAACTCAAAGTGAGATTTACACTAAATATTTCGTAAGAAGAGACTAGAATCCAACTAAATACTATTTCTTTTTGGAATTGCTTTCTTCACAAAGAATAAGATTATGAATATGACAAGATATTCTGCTTCATGAAATTGGACTATAATCCCTTTCACCTCCTACATGCAAATGTAACATTAGTTATTATTTGGGGGCAACCTGCTGGCAGCTATAAAGTCAGCCTCCTTTTTCATCCTTAGCAGCCCATATGGACAGTTGCGAAGACACAGTAGGTGGCACAGAGTAACAAGCAGAGCAATGCACAGCTGCCATAGGCTTCTGGCCCATCTCCTTTAGCTCTTGTACCCAACAAATCATTGCCTCTCTCCAGCCTTTTCACGGTTAAATCATGAGCATTCCAGAGCAAGGAGCACTTAATATTTGTACACTTCCACACAACAGAGATCAGCTCAGTCATATCCAAAGCTACCACATTTTAATTCTCTCTTCTGCAATGTTTCCAGCATTGTTCTTCTAGATGAGAGAAGATTATTTTAGTAACATTTCTTTCATTATTATAAGAAACTGTTGTTCAAAAAAACAAGCTTCAGATGAGAAGTGCATCCACTGGAAATAAAGAGAGGCAGATTACTACTATTTGATTTGCTGACCAAAAAAAGTAAAACGGAGAAAGTGGATTTTCACACAATGAGTTTATCTTATTCTGGTTTGGAATGATGTATAATCCTGGTTAAATACAACGTGAGGTGGGAAGGGAAGGTGTAATCCACTTCATGGAGATTTCTGGAATAAAGTTAGACATTTCTTCACACCCTTTCCTTAAAAATCTTTCTGCCATAACTGGACCAATTTTGCAAATAAAGAGAAGAGGATAAGTGTGCTGAATATCAACTTTGTGCTAAATAAGGCTAATTCTAGTTTGCACAATGTTTCCACAGAAAAATTAACTGTAATTTTAGAGGACAGAAACAAAAGTGAAGTACAAGGAAAATTCTTTCTTTAGGGCAAAGCACTCTTCAGGAGAAATTAAATGAAAAATTCAGTCATGTCTGTGTGCTATCCCCAGTTATGGCAGTATTCGAATGCATAGCAAAGTGAGGGAATCTACTTTGCTCCCTCTTACCCATTCATTTAGCAGGACAGAACAGGGTCAAATTTGCTTTTGTATGTGCAGCATTGCCACACTCTGCCACAGCTCCATCAGTCCTCATCCTGTAGTCCAAACCACACACTTATGCAACCCAATATTGACTCTGGAATTATGAGACTTTGAAAGGGCTGAATCAGCCACACCAAGAGACCTTTCTAATAACTCGGACTTGGTTGTCATTCTTCTACAGCTTGTATGAAATCTTCAGTTACCAGCAGGAATGAGAAAATATTTTTCAGGAGATAGAACAACCTGATTAAAAACTCACAAGGAAAAAAACATATTGAAACAAGTGATGGAGGAAACTAAAGCTAGCTGTAATACCTGAAACCATAATTTTTGGAGTTTTGTTTTTTTTTTTTTTTTATGTAGGCTATATTTCAGATTTGAAAACATTTCAACTGTAGAGAAAGCATATTTAAAAATAAAACAACAAAAACAAACAAAAACTCTGAAGTTACATGAATTCATAAAGATTGTGCAAAGTATTACCTGACAAATATCTCTGCAGTGCTCAAGAGTAGAACTACTGGTGTGGACTGGTCACAGAGTCTGAACTCTGTCATTCCTCCTGGTGTAGCTGAATCACTTTAGAACAGTTCAGCTTGGGACTTTAAGTAGAGTGTATATTTAAATATAGCCTTTCAGTGTGACAGCCAAGGATTTTTCTGGCTTTCTACAGCATCCAAGCACTCAAGAAATAAAAGAAAGTTTCACCATACCATAAGAGACCTTGCAGATCTCTGCCTAAATGCAGCTACCAGCAAAGCATTTGCAGAGACATCTCAACAACATTCTTATGGTATGAGAGCATTCTTAAAAAGGGAAGCAGGAGAGTGAGGTGTGGTTCTTTCTCTTTCCCTTGGTTTTGAACTTGCATTTCCTTAGCCTGAACACTATTCCCTGTCTCTTGCATTGCCTATTTAAAATGGGGGACACTTGACGCAAATCTATTTGAGTCAATATAAAAACGTCAGCCAAGGTAGAGCTCATGGCTCCATATGCAGCATCTCATACTTGCTAAACCAGCTTTCTGGCATCCATCCCACATACTGTTCCCCAGTAAAAGCCCATCATAATTAGTTTTTGATAAATTAGATGCCAGCTTTAGCAAAATGTAATAAGCAACTAAATAGCTCATAACGCTTTAGTTGGCAATTACATAGATTAGGAAAAAGAAATGATAAAAAATGACATTTTGACTATTTTAAAAGTTGCTTTAAGATCATTTATTATGGTGCTTTCAGACATCAGGAATGTTAAATATAGCAATAGTCACCTTACATTCTGAGGAAGTGAGATACAGTTCAAGGCACAAACTTTAGATAAAGTATTCCGGATTTCAGTTTCCTTAAACAGCTACTTTCCACTCAGGGATGTACATATAATTGGGCAATCAGTGTATGTTGACATGACAACCTAATTTTCTTAGAGATAACCTAGTACATGGAGTGTCCTGGGATTTCAATGGGACATTTCATGATGTTTTCTGTATAAAATGATCTCAAACTGCAGCTCTGGGAAATCATCCATTCCTGGGTCAGTGACAAGGGGCACAAAACCAAGAACTCCCTTGCAGTCTGATCTGGACCCACATAGACTGATGGTGCACTGAGCATGTAATATAACTTAGCAGGGAAGTACATCACCTCATCATCATCAGGATGATGAGTGGGCTCAGTGGGCTCAGCAGGATGAGTGAGTGAATCGGGCATCCACAATTGTCATTTTTTTGGTCAGGTCTCCTTTCTGCAGATACTCCATGTAATGCAGCATTTCTCCTATGCTCTTTAGCAACAACAAGCATATTTAAAAGAGCACCTTTGCATTTTACTTTGCACTTTACACATCAGACAGGGCCCACAGAGATGCTCCATAAGCAAGGATTTGGCCATGACTGGAGAAAATACACCTCCAGTGACTTTCTTCAAGAAAACTGTCAATTGCTCTTTCTCTCCTTTGGCTCTTAGACCAATATTCATCTGCTCAGTGAATTTGCTTTCATGATCACCAGAAAGGCTCTGGGACAGGTATCAAAGTCACAGTACATTGTTTTCCTCTAGCAAAACTGCCTGTGTTGAGTCCAAAGCTGAGGAGACTCATGGTTGTAATCCATCTGCTTGGGCTTGTCACATCCAACATGGATCTGTCAGCTAAACCATGCTGGTGACTGATTCCTAATTTTTTTTTAATGTGTTAAAATGAGCTGAAGTGTCTTAAAGCATTTAAAAAAGAAGCATTCATCCATGCACTCATGAGTGTTGAGTTTCAAGTATATTAGCCATACCACCTTAGAAAACTTCATCTCTTCAGAAAGATTGCTCAGTAACTTGCAGACAATTATTAGGTGCTTTAGATGCTTCACTGGCTTTTCTTCTAATTCTTTTACTCAAATTTCTAGTATTATTGTTGACTAGCCTGTTGTCCAAAATAACTGAGACTGTCTAGCTCTTCTACAGATTAGTTTCTTATGACAACTCTCTCAAAACTAGTTTCTTATATAACTGCACAGAAAATCAAACTGTCACCATCACCTATGGGGTATCTTGAATAACCTGCTGTAAATGGAAGTGAAAACAGCCTCTTACCCATATAAAACCTCTCAAAGATGGTATTTGACCTAAACTGTACAAGAGCCATTTTCATATAATGTCAGCTGTCTGGAAGCCATCAGCTGCAAATCCCAGATCTAAGTCCATCATGCTCCTGACTATTTGAAAGAAAGCTGAGTCCTTAGCAAAAATCCAACCCTGTGTCCAACAGCCATTGCAGTGCTTTTTGCACAGATGCCTTCCATCCATGGAAAATGCCCCCTATACCAGAGCAGGAAACCTGAAACCACTAAACACAATCACTCACAACAATAATTAATCTCATAATCACCAGCTCAGCTGGCTGTAATTGTCAATATATTGTTTTGTGAGCTTCCATTGGCAGGAAATGAATGATTTCTATCTCCTAAAAATGAAATTTCTCCCTGGGTACAGTGCAGGGATTACTTATACAGAGAAGAATAAATCATAATGAAAGTGGTAGGAAATAAATAAAGAACAATTCTGTTGTCTGTGAGTCTAGAGTTCAAATTTCTATTTGAAGCAAGTTACAAGGATCTTCTATACTACTTTAGTTATGTAACCCTAGCTCCAGCTTTAATGGGTACTGATTTCTGTGTAATTAGGATATGCCAAGTGCCTGGACATTTGAGGCATCAGAATGTAATTATATATACCTACTTTGGAGAAAAGAAAAATAAAATAAATAAATCTGGAAACTATTGCAATATTCCAGCAAAGTATAAGGTATATATATAAAGTATAAAGTATAAGAAAAAATATCTGGTCGTATCACACCATCAAAGTTGCCCATTGACTGCACCACTCTGCCAGGGATGTAGGTACAAAGCCAACAGTAAAACTAAATATTTGTCAGGCAGAATAATTTATTTGCTAGTCATTGCTATTCAGTTTAAAAAATGAAACTACCAAATGAAGTGGTATGATAAGACAAGACTCATAGTAGCAGAAAAATTAAGATTTGAAGCTGAAACCTTCAATGGAACTGAATGAGGAAGCATCTTTGGAAGTACAAAAACTTTGCCATTTACTTCACCTTATCTCACAGATAAAAGTAACAGCAACATCAATTCCCATATAACAGAAGTGCATGCAAAGGTGTCTTTTTTTAGCTGATACAGTGGTTAGAGAGAATAATGTGACAGGACTCCAGATTGGTATGCCAGTTTTCCCTTAAGGAACAAAACTGGCATTTGAGTATATTTTTCCTTTGTCTTTCTTACATGTAAATATATTTATGCAATATTTTGACAGGAAACCAAAAGTATGTTTAAGTCCTTAATTCTTTTGCCTACAAAGCTTATCCAAAGACATTTTTAATGTTATAGTAACACACCATTTCAATGTTACTTCAGTGCAGTCAGAGTTTGTGATTCTGAGTCACAACAGCCATTCTAAAAAGACAGTGGAGATCAAATGCCAAAACAAATTCAGGTCTGTCTCTTGAATGGAGTAGCCTCCAGAAAAGAGTTTACACAAGCTGATAGGCCTGCAGAAGGGCAAAAAAGTATCCTTTGGGAACGTAGACCGCCTTGGGAAGTCCTGCAGGTACTCTTGGAGCGTCTCCAAGAGTCTACATGGAGCTCACCAGAGGAAAGAAGGCTACAGTGAGAATTTAGTCAGCAAAAAATTCTCTTTGCACATTAGAAATCATTTTATTTTAAGTGGAAAAACAAGATTTTACTGTTCGTTTGAGATTCTGTCAACAGCAAGGCATAAACAAAAGCCAAAACCAGTTTCATTCTTCTTTAGAGCAACTGAAGACTTTGGCTTTCCTGTTGGCCTGTCTCTGCAAAAGTTAAAACTCATGCCCAGAAATACACACTTCTAACTTACCACTTTATCTCAAGGAGTAGCCATACAGTCTGGAGGTGAAAAAGCAGTCTGCATGGTGTATACCTGTTTAGAGAGTTATTTTTTTTTGGTACAGCCTGCATACTTTCCTCTGTCTTTGTGATTAAAGTATTGTTTTAAACTATATAGCATTAATTCATCCTCCTGTGTTCTCAGTTCTTCCTTATAACTTTTAAATAATTTTAAATTTAATAGTTTCCCTTTTTTTTTTCTTTACAGCCAAGAACTGAAACAATTCATTTCACAGCAATCCCTTCTCAGTGCTTTTCTAATACCCATGCGCATTAAAACCTCATCCATCATTGTTTTCAGAGAGTCAGCTTTTTAATCAGATCTGTATGTATATTGGTTTGAGCATGTGGCAGTTTAATTACCCTCTTGAATATGTGGAACACATCTTTGTCATATCTACTTATATCTGAAGAGAGCCATCCTATAACACTAATTAAAGAGGGATGATGACAGTTTTTCCATACTCAAATTATGTCCCATCTGTCTAGTCATCCTCATGTTCACTCTCTGGATTAATTAAGGGTGGGGAAAGGTTGTTTCCCTGGAGTTTTGCCTAATGCAAGATGAAAAGTCTATTTTAATGAAGAAAGATACAAAATTCCTTTTTTTCTCATCCCAGAGTAAAGCACATAGCAAAGTAGAACAGGGCTTTTCATTTTGCTGCTGTCTAATCATCTGGTCATACATCACATGTCATCAGGAGTCGTGTTTATGCAACTATTTACTGAAGCTAGCAGCTGGTCTGGAGGGTCATACAGCACTGTCAGCATGTCACAGCCAGACACTGTGCCCTAATATCTGGACCCAGCGTTAAAACTAATTTTGTGTTAATAATATGATTAAAGAACAGAGTGACATAGTACCAAATGCATACAGTGTTTCTGAAAGCACACCGGTTTTTCAGCATTGTCTTTCATCAGCCTGAGAGCACATTGCCCATAAAAAATTTCCTCAGGTATTTGAGACAGCTAGGTAAAACACAAACCCTTCTAGTCTTGCCTAGTCAGGAAAGGTTTAAAGAATTTATTCTTACTAATGAGACTGGTTTTGCTTCTACCTAAACCTAGCTGCACACTTTCCAATCCTTTTGTAGCATCTAAGCAGACATCTCAGCCTAAACTATTAATTTTCACCTAAATGACAACTGCAAAATCTTTAAATGCAGGGAAGGATGGAAACCCCTAAGGAATCAGAACTGTGCACCATCAGTGAGGAAGGGGATTTACATGAACCAGAGGCTGTCATATCCACACACAATTCATAGGACATGCACCAGTTGCTGTCATGTGCCGAAAAGTGAAAAATTCAGCAGGAGAAGCAGTGCCAGCGAGGCCTCATGCTGCTGGGCTCAGCATGGGAAGTGTTTTGATCCACTCCAACCCTAAAAGCTTTTCAGCTTTTCCACTGCTGCTGAAGTGGTCCTCCGAGCTTTTCTTTTCTTCTCCCACTACTTCTTTTTTTTTTTTTTTTTTTTTTTTTTTTTTTTTTTTTTT
>JANVCC010010406.1:2416011-2439237 GCA_025345505.1 Todiramphus chloris collaris
TGACTGTGTCCTTCAGTCAGAGCAATGCACTGCGACTGAGGACTTTATTAGCTCAGAGGGTGGTGGTGCTTCTATTATCCTGGTTTTCCTGTTTATACAAGGCACTGCAAATATGCTATATGAAATTAATTTATAGAAATGACTGCATAGTATTAATTTAGTGTCATCAGTCACTGAGCTTATAAAAAATATTTCTCATGCTTTCCACTTTTCTTTTTTACTTCAGATTTTTCAGTATTGAATTCTTATTATTACATCTCACATTTTTCTCACCATTTTCTTCTTAGTTAGAGCCCAATAGGCATTGGTTCTTCCATATCCCCATTTATTACCCTATTTTATCTTTGCATGGTCTCTCCATCTCTAGCAAATATTTGGATTGTTTTCCATGTGAATCTAACTGGCCTGGAAATAAAATGAATGCTTCTTTAAGTGAAATAACAGAGCCTCTCTCACAAATCTTGCTTACTCCTGCATCAAAACCCATGGGGGGAGGGGGGGGGGGGGGGGGGAAAATTAAAATATATTTTTATAAAAAAAAAAAATAAATATAAAAAAAAAAAAATCTGTGTCTTACTTCTGTCAGCCAAGGGATCTAGTCCAAGTACTTCAGATAACTCTTCCAGACATACTTATATCTGCTACTTTTTCTATATGCATAACATTTTGTGCTACTTGCACAGTAACTCTTACCAACAGTTTGAAGTGCTGTTTTCTCCCACACAGCTCTGCAAATAATCAACATCTCACATTTGATGATTTTAGACTTAAGTTGCACAATTAAATTCTTTAGAAAACTCTACAGACTCCTACGGGTTTTGCACCTGGCTCACCAAGTAAGAGCACATTCTTTAAGACAAGAAAAAGTTCTGACAACAACAATACCTAAATTTCAATAAGAAATTGATATTTGAGTCCTTAGAGAAATATTCCCTCACTAACTACTGTGAGGAAATAAGCTGATTTAATAATGGATCTAATTTCTAATATTTTTAATTATCTCTAACTCAATTCTGCCACATGAATGGTTAAGTAGCAGGAGGGGAAATCCGAAGACACATGGTGAAATATTTTGGGGTTTTGTCCTGCATAATCATGATAACAGGCCCACAGAGTAGTCTGCAATTTCAACCTCTGTGTGTGGACAACAGGATCACTTTTTTTTCTCCCTCTCCCACTCCAAAAAGTCTCAGTATAATGATGAAGTGTGACAGTTTCACAGAATCACAGAACATCAGGGGTTGGAAGGGACCTAGAAAGATCATTTAGTCCAACCCCCTGTAGAGCAGGATCACCTAGGTCAGGCCACACAGGAACACGTCCAGGTGAGTTTTGAATGTCTCCAGAGAAAGAGACTCCACAACCTCTCCGGGCAACCTGTTCCAGCACTCTGTCATCCTCACTGTGAAAAAGTTTTTCCTTATGTTTACCCGAAATCTCCTATGCTCCAGCTTGTACCCATTAGCCCTTGTTCTATCACTGGATGTCACCAAGAAGAGCCTGGCTCCATCCTCCCAACACCTGCCTTTTACATGTTTATAGACATTAACAAAGTCACCCCTCCGTCCCCTTTTCTTCAAGCTAAACAAATACAGCTCCCTCAGCCTCTCCTCATAAGGGAGATGCTCCCCTCCCTTAATCATCTTAGTGGCTCTGTGCTGGACTCTGTCCAGTAGCTCCCTGTCTTTCTTGAACTGGGGTGCCCAGAACTGGATACAGTACTCCAGGTGGGGCCTCACCAGCACAGAGTAGAGGGGGAGGAAAATGTCCCTTGACCTGCTGGCCACACTCTCCCTAATGCATCCCAGGCTGCCATCAGCCTTCTTCGCCACAAGGGCACATTGTTGGTTCATGGTCATTCTCTTGTCCACCATGACTCCTAGATCTTTTTCCCCAGAGCTGCTTTCCAACAGATCAGCTCCCAGCCTGTACTGATACCTGGGGTTGTTCTTCCCCAGATGCAGCACTTTACACTCGCCCTTGCTGGACTTCATTAAATTGCTCCCCACCCAGCTCTCCAGCCTGTCCAGGTCACACTGGATGGCAGCACAGACTCCTAGCATGCCAACCACTCCTTCTAGTTTTGTATCATCAGCAAACTTGCTGTGGGTACACTCTATCCCTTCATCCAGGTCATTGATGAATATATTGAACAGCACTGAACCCAGGACTGACCCCTGGGGAACACCACTACCCACAGGCCTCCAACTAGACTCTTCTCCACCAACCACAACTCTCTGGACTCTGTCCTTCAATCAGTTTCCAATCCATCTCACCACACAACCATCCAAGCCGCATTTCTTAAGCTTGGCTGTGAGGATATCACGGGAGACGGTATCAAAAGCCTTGCTGAAGTTGATATATACCATATCCACTGCCCTCCCTTCATTTATCCATCTGGTTATGCCATCAGAAAAGGCTATCAGTTTAGTAAAGCAGGACTTCCCTTTGTTCAATCCATGTTGACTGCTCATGATAAGCCTCCTTTCCTCAACATGCTTTGAGATGGTGGCAAGAACAAGCTGTTCCACCACCTTTCCAGGAATGTGGGTGAGGCTACAGGTCCTCCTTCTTGCCCTTTCTAAAGATTGAGATGACATTGGCTTTCTTGCAGTCCTCAAGCACCTCTCCCATTCTCCAGGACCTCTTGAAGTTTATGGGCAGTGGCCTAGAAATGACCTCTGTCATTTCCCTCAGTACTCACAGGTGAATCCCATCAAGGCCCATGGGCTTGTGGATGTTCAGTTTGCCTAACTGCTTTCTAACCCAATCCTCTTCAACTGATACAAAATCTTCCTTCCTTCAGAATTCCTCTGTGGTCTTATAGGACTGGAAACCCTAGGAGCTGGCCTTAGTAAAGACTGAGACAAAGGTAGCATTCAGTAACTCTTCCTTCTCTCTATCCTCGGTCACTAGGGCACCCACTTCGTTCATAAGCAAGCCCACATTTCCTCTAGACTTCCTTTTACCTCCAACGTACTTGAAAAAACCTCTCTCATTGTCCTTCATCTCTCTTGCCAGGTTTAGTTCTAAGGAGGCCTTAGCTTTTCTTGTTGCATCCCTACATCCTCTGATAATGTCTTTGTACTCTTCCCAAGTGGTCAGCCCCTCCTTCCATGTTCTATATGCTTACTTCTTGCACTTAAGTTTATTCATTGGCTCCCTGACCAACCATGCAGGTCTCCTAGCTCCCTTACTTGCTTTCTTATGCTTTGGGATGTTTCATCTCATCTGTCTGCTAAATAGAAAACAGTTTTGTAGAAAGCTGTGACAGTATGTTATTTTCAAAATGCTGACATGTTTCTATAGGCTTGCAGTTTTAACATCTGTTTCCCCCCCTTCTCTCCCCTCCCCCCCCCCACAAGTTGCTAAATTGTTGGTCTTTTCCTTCCTCATTTTAACACCTTAAAAATTATGTTTACAAGTAACATCTACAAGATTTTTCCTGTAAGAAGAAACAATAGCTGGAAAGTTATAGCAAAATCTCAGCTTTCAGTTTGAAAGAAATAACAGGATTGTACCAATAGCCAATACTAGAAAAGAAATATGAAAAGCAGTAGCTTCTCTTGCAAGCTGTGCTTTAACTAGTCTATCATTATAAGTATTTCCATGAATTTAATAATAGCACCAATAACCAGTATTCTGAAGTTAAGGTAACAAATGAAGGGTGATCACATTACCCAGTTTTAAAAATTGCTTTACATAATGTAATCACTTACTTGGTCTAATTTAATTTCACTTTACATCGTTTAATAAATGAATGCTCATCATTTGACATAATTGAATAAGTAATTCAGCTCATTCTCTGTATTTCTAAGATCACAAAATGAGCTGGATTTTTTTACCTTCCAGAATGATATTTTGAGATTTAAAAGTTCAGTATCATTTCTCTTCTCAGTTTATTACCAGTGTAATCCCACTCTGTAGGAAAGAACCTAGCCCAACCCTGAAAACTGAGTTTTTCAAATGAATTATGTATGTAAAACTGACAATCAAAAACCCAGAAATTCGAGCCACTTTTCAATTTTCTATGAAGTCAGCAAGTCCACACAACACAATGACTTTCCCCATCTTCTCTCCAAAGTAAGTAGGGAAACATTCAGATGTCTCTTTCAGCACAGAAAGGCAGAAAATTGCACCTCCTTCCACTTCCTCCACACTTCCAAAATCAATGTGACCGTGCTACTGAAGTTCCTCTGGAAATATACCACAGCCCTGAGACCGCTTTGAGCCTAACAAACACTGAAAGTCTCTGCAGCATAACAGAGCCCTGGGCATTTTTGGAGATATGTAGGCTTTCTTTCAGAAGTCTTTATGAAAGCACCTGTAATTCAGTGCAGGACTTTTGCAGATGACATCCCAGAAGGCCACCACATCACTACCACCATATTTTAGTGACCATCTTATGATCACACAGGAGCCTGTAAGGATGGAGGAATGAAAACATCCCAGACTATCAGCCTAATGACATTACTTTGTTGTAAATTAAATATGTTATCTCTAGGTGCACATTAGCAAGATAATTCTGTTTGTCTCAATACCACAGGCTGTTTGAAGACTTGAGGCCCAGAACTACCTAGTATAAGCTACTTTGGGTCTTCCAGTACCAGAGAATGTGAGAGATCTTCTCTACTAGGAGATGCAGTATGCAGAAACTCTGACTTAGCTGTTCTGAATCAGCTTTCCATGCGGACAGACTTAGTCCCAAGGAGCTGTATGTGAATCATTTCCAAAACAGATACGTCTGAGAAGAGTTGCTGCTTTGTCTCAGCATCCTTCCCCATCCATGTACACAAACCTTAAATTCACTTCCACTAGGCAGAAATTAGTTATTGTGTGCCTGTGGATCTGGTAAATAGTAATCTTGGACTCCCCAGCCAACAGAAGTGTAAGCTACTGGTATCTGTTAATATGCCTGAAATGGCTTTTTGAAGAAAACAACAGAGCAAAAAGCCTGAAGGATTGGCTTAAAAATTGCATTGTTTAAACAACTGAGTGAGTTCATCACTCTTTGAAAGAGATTTTCTCAGACTGTGATTATTTTCTGTCTTTTTTCTTTTTTTTAAAACCTATAATCCAACAAAGCTACATTTTTTTTCCATTAATTTAGATTCAAACCTCATACCTTCACTCACAAAGCTGAGTTCTGATGAGTCTTCTTAAGAAGTGACACATAAATCATTGTAAGAAATTAACAATTTGAAGTCTAATAAAAAGAGGCACACTGACTGCATCTGATGAATTGTCAGAAGATGTATTAGTTGACATGACTTAAAGTATGAAGACACAGATGATTAGTTTCTTATATACTAGTCTCTTGGACATTTCCAATAGTCTACAGTTACCATTAGAAGATTTTTTTAGTTAAAAAAGAGATTTAAAAAAAAAAAAAAAAAGAAATCATAGCTTTCACCTGCAATGACTAGTTTTAGCTTTTTCACCAAATCCCAGTCTATGCATGTGTGTGCTGGTCATAAACCAGAGCGAGATTTTGTTCATATTCTTGGGAACAGAATTAAGACTCAAAACAGAGTCAAGTGCCAAGTGTCTTTGTTTGCCCAACAAAAGTTTGCAAAGCAGAGAGAGAAAGAAAGAAAGGAAGACAGGGGTCAGTTGCAATAGCTACCACCCTGAATCTGTGGTGTCCTGTCAGTCCGATGTGCTTTCAGGTCTAGTGGGAGAACATTCTGTCTGATGTTTGTGGCTCCTGTTCTTTTATCGGGGACTACTCCACTCATCCGCACCCATCACCTGCTGGTAGCACACATGCCCAACACCATCTCTGGGGGGGTCTCAGGTGGTCTTCAGTGGTCTCCCTACCCCCTGGTCTTCCAGACCCCGGGTCTGGGTGCATGCGTAGGGGTGGGGTTGTAGTTTTCCATACTGATACAGCACCATCTCTGACAAGCTGTCATCCAGTTTGTGGTTCAAAGTCTGTTTACACTGATACAGCAATGTTGAGGCATACACTACACTGCCCTTGTCACCATCTCTGACAATGCAGGGCACAAAAGCCCTCAGAAGTATATTTCTTACAAGTAATCACCTATAGTTACAAGATGAATAGTGATGTTTTGACTTACTGTTATAGAAGGCTCCACAGTAATATCCATGTACAGACTCTACATAAATACACACACCTATACATATAAATTACATACTGTATATTCAAACATTCTCTCTGAAACACACATAGGTGGTTTTGAAAGATATTTTCTCCAGAAGACTGACAAAATTTGAAAATAATACACAGTTTCGTTGATTTAAGGATTTTTACTGCTCCTAGGTTCTTTCCAGAGCTACATCCTCCTGCTTTCATCTTTCATGCCTTAAGCACAAAATTAATCTTTCTCAAATGAGCAGTATAATTTTTAATAAAACCTTACATTTCACTTAGCTTTGGCAACAATATGGATGTACTTTGTGTTGACTTGTTTAGTTTGTGCAACCTTGTCCTTTTTCAGCATCCCCACATGGATTTAATTGAGGGTTCATGCAAATTCTGTGCCATGCACTTACAGCCATCTTCTTCCAGTTTTAAGAAGTGAAACTGAATGCATGTATGCTCCTGGATAGTTTTAACCTGTGTGACCTTCCATGACAAAAATGAAGTTCTCATACACAGCTGCTTTCAGAGCTGAACCTCATAGGTGTTAAGTCAGTATGTAAGATATTTAGCTTTTCCTCTACTGAAGAAGATAGAGGACATTACTCTTCATTACAAAACAAAGTTTCATCATATATCAGAGACACATCAATGCAATTAAACTCACTGTAGGAACTTTTTGAATTCTTCAGTAAAAAAAAAGTTATATATATATATCTGTATGGAAATCCAGGCTAAGTTTCCACAGAGATTTACAGTATACAGCAAGCAGTAACTGAATGCTTATCTTATTGAAGAAACAGTTATTTTATTGAAAAAGAAATAATGAAAAATGTAGAAGGAAGCCCTCAGGATGAAAACTGATTTCTGACACCTAAAACCATTAACAACAGATGACATGAAATCTTTCTTCTTCAATGTTTCAGACCAAGTAAATGTCAACTTGGCAACTCTTTGACTCCCTGAAATATGCTCAGAAAATGTTCCATTGCTTTGAAATAGCCATTTGGCTTAAGAGACAAATCATGCACAATGGGATTTCTTCCTGGTGTTTGAAGTAGCAACTGCCAGATATTGGCAAAGGCCTTACTATTGGTGTAACTCTAAAGAAAATACTCTCTTTAGCAAGAAAAAAAAAATGCTTAGCTGTTCCATATAATCTTTTCTAACTGGTGGAGATCACCCAACTCTGTTTCAAAGAAAAATCACATAACATCGCACTATAGCCTCATACTTCACTGAACAGTCAAAAAACCTTAGTAGATTATAAAAACCATAATTTAAATTAAAAGCGTAATTCTCAGTTACAATACCTATGGGATGTAGGCAGAAAATAAGTCTTCAATCTATTTCTAGCAAAGCCCAGATCTTTCTATTTTGTATTTGTAATACAGAATTTAATTTTAAACTGAAAAGACTCAATGAAGAACTTAATTTCAGATTCCAAATTATGTTCTGCTCTGTTAGAGTTCAAACAAGCCGTCATTATTAATAAGGGGGTGGGGGGAATCAAAATTAAATAAATGAACCACTCCACCATCCCCCACCAAAAAAAAACCAAACAAAAAACAACAAAACAAAAACCAAACAATGAAAAAAAATAATAGAAGACTCCTTTTATGTACAAGTTAAACAAAACAACAACAACCACACAAGCAAACAAAAAAAACCAAAAACACACCAAAAAAAAAACCAAAAAGCCAAAAGATGGAAAGAAAAAGGACAGAAGAAAGATGGAGAAAAAACTGGAACACAGAAATACAATGAAGAAAAAGTATAATTTGAACATAACTACCATCTGGAAAGGCAAAGAATTCAGAAAGTAGCAATCAATTTCAAAATGGTCATGGCATAAAGCTGCAGCCCATGCTCTCTGCCAAGTTTGGTGGTTCAGGCGAAGAGAGGCGTACCAGAAATAGGTTGTTAAAGAGCTGCAATGATGACTTCTGCCTTTCAGCATTAATTCTGCCTTTCTGACTGTTGTCTTCTGAAAAGAAACATATCACAGTGAAATCACCAATTCACACATAAGATATATGTGTTGTCAGTGTACTCTGCAAGAATAATCACAGAATAGGCTTCCATCATTTCCACCGGACATCAGTTTCTCCGCTTCAAACCCAAAGCAACACAATTCTCATAAAAGATGACTAAGTCTTCTGCTGCCTGCCTATACAGCTGCTCTTTTTAGCAGATTATGAAAAACATCTGGAGATCCTTTCAGAATAAAACATGCAATGTATAGATTGCAATAGTACCCAAGAATTACGTATAACACAGGAATACACTTCAGTGCTGAAAAAAATAACATTTTTATTTCAAAAGAAGTTACACTTGTCTAGAAGTAGTTATTCAGAATGAAACTGTCAAGTGAACACAAGTAGAAAGGGGTAATAAATCTACTGTTTTGTCTAGAGACTCTCTACTAACACCCATTTCCATCTGGAGTAGGTCTGTCTCATGCATTCTCACACTTTCCCTTTTGTTTTTACCAGATTTAAGATCTGATCTTCCACAGGTACATTAAACATGCAAGGACAAAGTTGTTTCTTATAGTTAACTCCCAGATTTGTGGTATTTTTATTTCATATTTATCTTATTTTCTCAGTAGAGTAAGACTAGAGGGAGCCAAGCAGGACCTGGACTTTTAACAGATTAGAGTAAATGAGGACATTAACATTAGCAATTCTCCTTTTTAACCACCTTGAAATCATTTCTTTTTAATTAGTAGTGAAAAATACAGGCATTCCCCTTTTTTTAAGGGATTACTGGCTCAGAACCTGTGAAGGAAGTTGTAAGGGATAAGAATTGATCTGAAAAGAAAAATGCACCCCTTAAGAAAAGCAGGTAGTAAAAAAAGCACTACATCTACTCCACTATTCCATCTTTCTTCAAACCCTATTTCTTCCTGGGCCCCTTACTGTCTCTTCAGTTTCATTGTACCTTTGTAATGTCATACCAATAACTTTGTATCACAAAGCATTTGTGTGCCAGGGTACTGCAAATCCTTAAAGACTCAATTGCAGTACTTAAGTATATGAGTTTTATTCACTGCTACAGGCATCTTGCGTCAACCAAACTAAAAGAAATTTTTCCATTGCACTACTCAAGACACGATGATTTTCCTTTGAAACATTCCTTGGTTTTTGGAAGGATTATTCACTCCTAAAGAATTAGTAATTTTCCTTATCTAAATCAAGAGCTATATACTTTTTTTTTTAATGAATCAGCCCTGCAGTACATTTCATACTGAGTTTCCACCTAGTTACTAATAAGCCTGCAAGAGCTGACCTACATGCTCCATTCCCCACCCCCCCCGACAATCAGTATCTGGTGATTTCAATCTGAAATCTGTCATAGAGTAACATTTAGACAGATATAGAAAATTTAATGCAATCATGATTTAGCTGACTATTCCTTCAAGTGCTACTGAATCTGTCTAGTTCAAGTGGTTTTGATACACAGCTGTTTTGTCTATGCCCAGTCTGATAAAGTATAACATGGTGTGCTTGTAGGCCCTGGAGATTCACTACATACACGTACCAATGGATGCAGTTTCTGCAGTTCCCCTTTGCAGGTCAGTAGGGCACTGAGAGCATTTCACAGACACATATGTACAAACACACACGGTCACACACTGAACAGTACAACAGAGGTACAGCAGAACCTTTACCAGCACCTCCCTAATCACCAATGGCATGAACAGAATAAAGATGCCCTACATGCTGACTTGCAGCACAGTCTTTTTCAGCACATGCAGACTACAAGAAGACCCACAGAAAATTAAGAGGATTTCATAATAGTGGGGGAGATATACCTTAAGAAAAAGCAGAATACTGATGCTATCATTCAAGCATGTATATGACCCCACATAACTTTCAGGGAAGGAGAATTGACTGATTCCTGACTTTGACAAAAAATAAATTAGTAAATATAGACAGACCTTCTTCCTCATTAATTTGGGAGTTCCTCCTGTGCAGATTTTAAGTATACTTCCTGCTGTATGACACCTTATGACTCTGCTGCTGTTAAATGTATCTTCTCCCCATTTAGATTGCACCAGCATGCCACTTCAAAAATTGAAATCTATTTTCACTGAAGAATGAGTTAGTTTTTAAACCACTGTTTGAAGAAGAAAAAGTAAAAATGTGTTAAACTTTATCCAAAAGGATTAGTTTCAAAATACCAAAGCATTAAATGCAAGTTTGAAGGTGAAAGAATCTGCTCTTTAATTACTCCTCAAGATTACAGAGCAGTTAAGACGTATTCCTAAAGTTCAGGTCATGACCTCACAACATGCTCTCCTGAGAAAGACAAACCTGTAACTGCTGTTTTTCCCCTGTACTTGAAGCTATTCTACATGTTTGCACATGGTGAAGACCCTCCCCTCCCTGCTGTGCCTTCCAGCAGAGAAGTTTTTCAGATACAAGAGGCTTATCAAACAAGAACTAAGAGGAAACATATCTAATATTGTAAAATTAAAGAAAAAGAAAAGTGATCAATTAGTTTGATTTATGTGCAAACACATTTCAAAAACAAAGGGTTTTTTTCCCCAATGCAACTGCAAAGTGGTGCAAAACCAAGGAAATATATAGCAGGTCCATCAATGTTGCCAGTGTCTTCAGGACTAAATGAAAGTAGATGAGTCCAGAATTCGGAAGTTGTGGAATGGCTGACCTCTCATGAGGAAGCCATTAATGACACCAGCTAAGAGCTCTAAGACACTTAGCACAACACAGCACCAAAACAGGTAGCGCATGACAAAATGCAACCGGTCATCCAGCTTCTTTAAACAGCCTTCCTGAAAAAGCTGCTCCAGATGGTTTAAGTCACTCCTACAGTCAGAATATTTCTCCTCACAGCAGCTTTTAGGAACATGAGTTTTTTCATCTGGAAGATGCCAAGAAGTAGCTGTTGCATTCATCCAATCTGTGTAGTTTTGGACCCCACAACACTGCAGCTTCCTCTGTACCACATCCACAGTTCTGGTGACAGTATCCTGAGAGTTTGTCCCATTGTATTGATGGAAGAGGTGACCCATAGCACTTTTCAGCTCAGAAGCCACCTGAATAGAGTAGAATTGTGCCAGAACTGCTGAAGACACTTCTAGGCAAAGCAACAACAGCAGCGAGTAGATGAGAGCCCCTTGCCGATAGTGGGAGCCCTTAGCAGAAACAGAGATAGCCAAAAATCCAGTAGGTAACAATATAAATGCAGCTGCAACAGCCAGCCAACCAGGAAGTGACAAGAAAGATTCTTGAAATAAATATCTGTAGTTCTTATGCATCAGGATCACAGAAACTCCACCAAAGGCCAGAGCTGCAGCAGTACCCCAGAAGGTGAAGCCTAGGATCTTCAGCAGAAATTGAGCAAAGGACCTGAGACAGAAGTCATCACGGCACAACAAAGATGAGTTCATCACCACAGCTCTAACTCTCCTCATTCTGTCTATACCTAACAGCCTGAACTCTCACCAACACCCTTTAAGAGACATCCACCCCACTTATCCAGGTGCAGCAGATGACATCTCCACCCAAAACCAGCTCTCTGTGGAACAAAACCGATGAGACTTCCTCAGCACAAAAACTAGGCCCAAATCAGCCAACCATCTGCTGCTCCTCTCAGCGTAGCCTGTAGAAATCAGGAGGGTATGCTCCAAGCTTTCTGTAGAGAGGTCATTTACTCTGCTGTTATGGGAGATGTTTACATTTGAAGGAGGGCAACTGGAAAAAGCCTCACCCCTTGCTTTACCACATTTCTGTGTTATAGAGCTAAATGTAGAGAAATAGTCAAGGTGGTAACCAGCAGTGCTAATACAGATCACTTAGACTGCCCAAGTGTAAGAAACAATCCTGCTATAAATTCTGCAGCAGTAGACAAGATAGCAATAAATACACAAGTCAGAGTCATTAACAAAGGAATAGTTTAAGCAGAGTTATTCAATCAGGGTTCTCCATAGGTAACACTCACCTGGACTCATTATCCTTTCAGTATATTCACCATTCATCAGATTTTATGTAGGGCGTAGTGATGTTAATAAGTTTTTGCCTTTTTTACTCAGCAAGATGTCTATGTAGATAGCTTCAATTACTCAAGGCACCTGGATGAGAAATCCCTACTATTTCACACTTGCACCCTTCAGCTTGCATCACCCCTGATTTGACCCTGTTTTGTTATGACTGAATACAAACAACAGTAACAGCTGTATTAACTTTTCGTTGTGTGTAAAGAAACTGAATTACACACCAGATAAATGACTTCTCAACAATCCCAAAGGGAATTAGTGTCACTTGTCAGCCAGCAGAAGAGCATTATTACTCAAATATGTGATACAGAAGAGCAAGCAGGATGGGAATCCTGCATAAAACTGGCCACAGGCACCAAGAAGGCAGATTCCAAAGCCAACAGTGATTATCAAATCATCCTGATGAAGTCCCATAGCATGTCTTCTGTTTCTCAGCATGCAGAGCAGTGCTAATACAACAGGCATACATAAGGGAGTATACAGGGAAATTATCCTCATTTTCGGAAACATAAACACCTGCAGGCCCTGCAGAAAATCTGAGTAAAGCAATGCTCAGATCTCTGGAAAAGTCACAGCAGCACCGACAAGCCCACATCTGTCAGACATTTTACAAGGACCTAGTGCTGTTGTATATGCTATGCACACACAGATGTTAGTCTGATTCCCATCAAAATGTCTTTCTATGTGCTGTACAAACATGTCATTAAGGCTAATTATTTTCGAATGAGATAAATTGCTTTTATTATTTTTAATCTTGCCATTAACAGTAATTAACACGCAGTGATTAACTTGTTAAATCTTAACCAAATGTTTCTTTCAAAGCTGTTCTAGGATGTTTTCCTGCAACTCTTCTCTAAAGCCTGTGTCTGCCCTCTCTCCTGTTCAGCTTGCTGCCCCCAGCCCTCCAGCTGTGTTGGTTTTGCTGACATTCACTTATTCTCTTCAATGTCTTTTTCTCTAATTTCTGTGTTCTGTATCAGGGAGAGGGAGAAGGGAGAAGTAGGAAGCATTTCTTCACATATCTGTACACATAGGAAAACTAAACTGATTTAATGTTTCCATGAGGCATAAGAAACATATCAGATAAGTGTAAGGAAACATATCAGAAATGTATCAGAAAATACTATGAGGAGTTTCAGGTGTTTATTACTAGTTTGCCAGTGTTGTGAAAAAAAAGGACATGAACTCCTTCTTTCCTTTTCTGCCTTCCTCCATGCTTATAAAGCTTAACAAGATATTAAGAAGTGAGTTACAACACTATTTACTTTCAGTTTATTCTGAAGTCTCTGGAATATATCAGAAAGGCTCAAACTGCCTACCAGAGAATTTTGCTGCACGTCTTGTTCATTTCAGCTAAAGTATCTACCATCCCCTCCCTGAATAGAGACAATTCCAATTGTTATTGAAGAGCCAAGAGGCACTTGTATTTCTAAATATTCCCTAAATATAATAACTTCACATTTACTTAAATCTGACTCTTTGGACCACTGTGAGGTTTTTTTTTTATTTTATTTTTTTCATGTGACTGGGAGACAGAAAGGGGGAGAGAAAGGGGTGGAGCAACTTTTGCAAGTGGAGGGGTTTGTGTTGCCACAGGCTCCAACCCTTCCACTGGTGCCTTCAGGCTGGTTTAGCCCTGCACAGAGAGCTGTGGGCCAGCTTGCAGGAGCAGGGAGCAATCTGCACACAGCTGCCTCCTGAAGTCAGGACTTCCACAGCAGTACAAGTGGAGAGGAGAACACACATGCCTGCTTATCTGCTATGGAAATCAGAAGCAACACTACTTCTTGACTGGGAACCAGTTCCCAGGTAAGAGCTTTCAGTGTCCAGTGCCATCTGGGGGAATGGAGCATACTCAACCATGCAAGAAGAAGTTTCTTCTGTGTGAATAATTGGCAGGGCTGTTTAAAACCCCTTGACAACTTTGTGCTAGGCAATGCATATGCACTCAGGAAAAGAAAGTTTCTGCTCAAACTATTGTCTCATAAGAGACGCAATTGTCTCTCTTATGAGAGAGACAAAGAAGGGCAAGAAAAATAGTACTGGTCTCTGAAGTACCCAAAAGACCTCACTGGCACCCTCAGTAGCACTGCACTTGTGCCAAGTAATTTTACCCATGTGCACGGCCAAGAGCTTGAAAAAAGAAATGAGTAGATGTATCCATCAAGAGACTGCAGTGTGACAAAAAGAGTATGGTAGAGTAGAATAGGAATGCTCCTTTGTTTCCTTTCCAGTCATAAACAGCATAACAAGATAAATGCTGTCCCTGTTTTCTCTGGAGTTGTTTCTGCTTATGAACTCATGAGTATTGAAATTCACATGTGGGTATAAAAGATAATATATCTTAGATAAACTACTGTCTGGAATGTTGCAGAAAGTATAATCCTTCAAGTTAATAAAGTGCCAACTGTGCATTTTTGCAGTCATTGTTCTAGCAAGTCGTGACTGACATCGAATGGCTGTGATGTGCCAGAAAGATCAAAGAGATTTCTTCCATGTGGGTCCAGGAATGGGACTGGGGAGTCATCAAGTCAGCATTGTGATTGTACTAATGAAACATCAGTGGATGACTAGACTCATTTTAAATGGCATGGGCTATCATACAGATTGATTAAGTCTCTTCCTGTAATGGGCAACAATTATCAAGATGGCCAGCTAGTCCATTCAGACTTGTGTGAACAAGAGGAATCCAAGAGGTGACCATGGGAGGAGCACACAGTTAGACATGCACATCTTCTAAGTTTAATACAAACCTCATATATAAATGCAACAAGATCTCAAAGTCAGATCATCAGCCACTGCGTTCATTGTCACAGTGGTACAGAAAAGCTCTAAAGCTGCCTCAGAACAGCTGTCATTTCCCTGTAACCCATGCACACATGAAGCTATTGTAGCTGGACCTTGTAGGTGAAGTTAAAGCACTTCAGAAGAGATTTGGCTTTAGAGGTTAGAGCAATTTTTAAAGGTCTTATTAGATTAACACACACCCATAGTGTAGGATACAAGTTTAAAACCTTACTAAAACACAGAGGTTTTTATCAAATTCATCTACCACAGCTTTTACATTAAACTTTCCCCACCTCACCCACTTTCCTGACCCCTTCAGTGTGTGGAAGCTGGCATGTGACTCAACAGGGAAGGCAGATACAGAAAAAGTGGTAAATGGTTATCACTGGTATCACTTCTCCTTTACTGACTTTGTCTGATGGTTCTGGAATTTTCCCAAGATGAAGAGACTTCACACCATTTTTTTTTGTTTCCAAGAAAAGCCCTGGCTGCATGACAAGTGAAAACACATAAATAGTAATATTTAGTGGGAAAATAAAATTAAAAAAAATACAACACCAAAACAACAAACAAACATTGACTCTTCTCAATCAGATCATAGAACGGTAGAGATTGGAAGACACCTCTGGAGATTATTCAAGCTATGATGGGTAGTCAAAACAATACACAGTAAAAAGACTGGGTACCAAGCAGAAAGCTATTTAAAAAAAAAAAAAAAACCTGGAAGCTCCTAAGTCTATTGGCTCTCTGGAAATAAAAAACATTATCTTATAGTCATGTCATATTACAAGATCACTCTGACAGCCCAAATGCAAAAAGTATGAACAAGTCTTGTTGGACCCAAATCCTACAGTCACTGCCATGCACAGCTGGTTGCCATAGTAACTACAGTCAGATGCTATTACCTTGCACGAGACTAATATGTCTGGAAAGCTTCAAGCAAACAGATGATATATGATTGCCACCTCCCATTCATTGAGAAAATGTACTCTCCACAACAACTGATATACCATCATGCAGGTATTTCAAGTAAGCCAGTCAGATGTTTACCTCTGGTTCTATTTGCCTGACCAAAAGTTGCCTTTTTTTTTGTCATGGAAGAACCACATCAAATGTTTTCAGGGGTTTTATTTAATTTTCATTTTAATATTTCATGTTTCTATTGGTATTGTAAATACTGAAAATGAAATATCAAAAGTTTAATGTTTTCATGTATTTCCCCTTTTATGAATTGAACACAAGAAAAAGCCTAAAACCTTTTTTGGTTTTGTTAATTTTTTCCCTCTCCTATTTTTGTTTGCCAGTCTGAAATTGTTATAAAGTATCTTGGGCCTGGGATGAATACAGATTATTAAAGAAAGAAAAGAAAATGCAAAATATAAAAAGCACTTTCTGTACTTCCATCACTTTGCAATTTCAGAATTTGGAAAAGATTTTAGTAGACACAAAATGGCAAAAGAAAAAAGAAATTAAAATGAAAAAGAAATTTCTGTTCTTTTTATGGCTCTTATTTTATTGCAATTGGTAACAAAAACAGCTAGGAAGGAAAGGTACTTTGTAAAATCTTTAAAAAATGAAGAATCATAGAATACTTTCAGCTGGAAGAGACCTTCAAGATCACCAAGTCAACCTTATTCCTAGCCCTATCAAGAACCAGTAAACCATGTTCCTAAGTACAACTTCTTGTTGTGACAGTGACTCCACCACCTCCCTGAGAAAGCCACTCCAAAGCCTGACAACCCTTTCTGTAAAGAAATGTTTTCTAATATCCAGCCTGAACCTACCCTGGGTCAACTTCTGGCCATTTCCTCTTGTTTTGTCACTTGTCACCAGGGAGAACAGACCAACTCCAGCCTCGCTACAACTTCCCTTCAGGGAGTTGTGGAGGGCAGTAAGATCTCCCCTCAGCCTTCTTTTCTCAAGGCTAAAAATCCCTCAGCCTCTCCTCATAAGACACATGCTCCAAACCCTTTACCAGCTTTGTAGCTCGCCTCTGTATCCTCTCCAGCATCTCAACATCCTTCTTGTAGAGAGGGGCCCAAAACTGGACACAGTGTTTGAGGTGCAGCCTCACCAAAGCCAAGTACAGAGGAATGATCACCTCCCTAATCCTGCTGACCACATTATTCTTGGTACAGACCAAGATTTCTCTTTAGGGAGGAAGTCAGAAGTGTCTGAGTACATTATCTGGAAGTTAGTAAACTGTGTAAAGACCTGACAAGAAGCTTACACTTGTCAGAACTTCCCAAAAATAGTTTCTTCTCTTCTGAGTATGCTTAGAAAGAGAAATCCTTGTAGGATGTGCTGGAACATGTCAAAGAGAAGGGCCACGGGGATGATCAGAGGGCTGGAGCACCTCTCCTATGAAGACAGACTGAGAGAGCTGGGGTTGTTCAGTCTGGAAAAGAGAAGGCTCCAGGGAGGCCTTCCAGTATCTGAAGGGGGCCTAAAAGAAAGCTGGGGAGGGAATTTTTAGGCTATTGGGCAGTGGTAGAACTAGAGGGAATGGATTAAAACTAGAGATAGGTCGATTCAAGTTAGATATTAGGAAGAATTTCTTCCCCGTGAGGGTGGTGAGACACTGGAACAGGTTGCCCAGAGAGGTGGTGGAAGCCCCATCCTTGGAAGTTTTTAAGAGCAGGCTGGATGGGGCTCTGAGCAACCTGCTCTAGTGGGAGGTGTCCCTGCCCATGGCAGGGGGGTTGGAACTAGATGGTCTTTAAGGTCCCTTCCAACCCTGACAATTCTATGATTCTATGCTTTTTCCTCACGAGAAGGCCTTCAATCAAAATTGTGTTGGATTCACGCTGGGCCAGAATTCTCCACAACATTGTGTGTGAAACCTCAGGCAGGCCACAACAATGCTGTAAGTGACATGAATGGGCTTAGATCTGTGACCCTTTTGCCCAGCAATGTGAATGATCTAGTTGCACAGCCATAAAGCAGCCCTTTGTGAATAAAAATTTGGAAATATTTGTTTCACTTTGATACTATGAAATCTATATACAGAATACAGGACAAATCTTTCTAATTCATTTTATGACAAATCTTAAAATCAGTCAGTCTCAAGGTCCTAAATTACTGAGGTAAATTGCTTTTGCAAACATTGTGTTGCCGATTTTGTTTCTCAGAGGACATAAGACTTCTAATACTTTTTGAACTCCAAAAGCATCAGCCTTAAGTCATCAGGATTTACTACAGTATGGAAACATGGATCCCATTGTTGGTCTTATAATGTAAATAAAGACTCAATGTCAGTTTGTTCTTGAAGCCACATCAGCAGAGAGGTATTTGTTATGAGTGTTATGATTCCCTGTAACTACTTTTCCTGTGACTAATACTCAAAGCAAAGCTGAAGGGGAAATAGCCAGCATGAACACAAGTAAAAAAGTCTTGATTAAATATTTGCTTGAGCAGTGATTCAGGAGAAAAAAAAAAAGAGAGGGCATTGTAGCAGTAATGATGTGGTGATGTTCATGGGATTACTTCTGAAATATTTGGTCTGGCCACAGACAGATTCAGGAATTTCCTTTAAAATGAGAGCACTGGATTACCTTGGTGCAAGCAGTTTGTCAAATCTCTTCAGATCTGTAATGGGAGCTCAACTGAAAGAATGAGATTTGTACAGCTTGTGCTTCATGAACTCACCTGTGAAGATGAAGGCTGATGGGATGTAGGTTCTTCTGATGAATAACTGATTCCTTTTTCAGCTCATTGACTGGGGGAAAAAAAAAAAATCAATGAAAATGTTCATTTTGGGTTAATCTGACAGATTATTAGAAGTTCAGTTTTTCCACCAAGAAAGATACTAGGAAAAAATGTTGTCAGCCTACAAAACAGCTGAAAATTTATCCAAGTGGAAGTAAAAAGAGTATTTCATGGAGTTCTTTTCTCTTTTTACTGTCATAGTACTAAGTATATCTATATCAAATGTAATGTTCATCTCATACCAGGTTTTATAGGGGCTATAGTAGAGAATTTATTTTTATTATCTTTCCTAAGTCATGATAGGAGCATATAATATGTCACCTTTGTCAGAATTAGTCTTACAGCACATTTCAAAGAAGTGGAACCAATTTTAATAGGATTTTTATGCATTTCCATTCATATGAAATGCTGGGGTTTAGAGAGGGAAAAAAAAATCAAAACGAAATATATTTGCTGTTTATTTCTGTGCTCTACTTCTACCTACAACCTCTCCACCAAACAATTGCCTTCAAGAGGTATTTTGCTTTTAAATATAGATACTCTCACTGACATGGAAAGGGTTTATTAGTCTTAAACTCAAGTATTAAACTCATAGAAGCATCTAAATGTAAAACAAAAGCAAACAAATGAAAATGTATTTCAACATGGAATGTGAAAACACATTTAAGGGAGTAAACGTGAATGCATTCCACTCCCTGGAAACATGTCTCTATTAAGTTCCAGACCCTATGACCAGTAGCTTTGCCTTGGTAAATGTCACTTTCTTTTATTTCAGAATTAAAATGTTCATCAAAACTCAATTTTCAAGCCCAGCTGCTGGGTATCCAAGGCCTTTTCAGAAAGCTCATGACGTTCCCATAACACTGCAGCCCAGATAGGACTACAAAAAATATCCTGGCACTCCAGAAGAATTTTAATTTCTCCCATGACTCTGTGACAAGTGTAGTTATTGCAATCTAAATGCCTTCTTCAGGACATTCCAGCAAAACTGGACACTGGGACACGCACAGTATTAGAAATCCAACAAGAGATTGTAAAAACTAAATGAACTGGGAGATGCTACCTTCTTGACCACAGCACAGTTTGAGGCAACGTTTGCTCAGTATGGACTACAGTTCTGACTGAGTGTTGGCTCCAGCATGAGGATCCATGCCAAGGAGGCATCATGGTCCATGAGGCACATGAGTACTCCCCTTTTCAGCAGTCAGATAAAAACTGGAGATTCAAGGTGGAGCTGAGGGATTCACAGGGAGAAAAGGATTTGGAGGTCCAAGTTAGTAAGTTTACACAAAATTCTATTAAATGTTGCCCAGTGAAGCAGAAGGTGATGGAGAAGCATAGGTGCTGAATCAGAATAAAACCTACCAAAAATACTTGAAAAAAAACTTTAGCCAATACTTTCTTCTTTAATCTACTTCCAAAATTTGCTTGCTGCTGTCTGTATGAAAAAAAAATAATTTCTATTTACCTGGTTGATACATTGAGAACAACTCAGGACCAACAGAAAATAACTCCATAACCTTGGAGGTAATTCCAAAAGGTTGTGATTTTGTAGAGAGCAAAATGCCAGATTATTCAGGACTACCATGAGATTTCATCCCAAATAAAGCAATTAGGTTTATCTAAGATCTCATTCCCCACCACTACCCACTCAATAAGCTCAGTGTGATGTGGTACGTGTATGAACTAGGCAAGGAGAGGGAACCCATATTTCATGATGATAGGGAGGTAACCTTGCTTGTATACATTTCTCCTCCCTCGGTATTCATTCATGGATGAGGCATTGGTGAAATCTTGGAGTGGCACAAGAATAAGAAGTAATAGAAGGATGGGGTCATAAAGAAGAGTGTTTCCAGCAGGTCCAGGGAGGTTCTCCTCCACCTCTACTCTGCAATAGTGAGACCACATCTGGAGTATTTTGTCCAATTCTGGTCTCTCCAGTTCAAGAGAGAGAAGAAAATACTAGAGATAGTCCAACGGAGACTTTGAAGATGATGAAGGGACTGGAACACTTCTCTTGTGAGGAAAGGATGAGAGACCTGGGGCTGTTTAGCCTGGAGAAGACTGAGAGGGGATCTTATGAATGTTTACAAATATCTGAAAGGTGGGTGTCAAGTAGAAAGGGTCAGTCTCTTTCCTGTGATGCCCTGTGATAGGATGAGGGGTTAATGATCTCAATCTGAAACACAATAAATACCACCTGAGGAGGAATTTCTTTATTGTGAGACTGTCAGAGCACTGGAATAGGCTGCCCAGAGAGTTCGTGGAGTCTCCTTCTCTAGAGACTTTCAAGACCCTCCTGGATGTGTTCCTGTGTGGCCTACCTTGTGTGATCCTTCTCTGTCATGGGACTTGAACTTGATGGTCTCCAGAGGTCCCTTCCAATCTACCATTATATGATTCCATGAAGTAGAAATCCATTACTTTGGAGAACTGAATACCTATTTTGGATAGTTGGTCAGGCAAAGTAGATAAGCAAAAAAATCTTTGTCATAGATTCCCACTGTGCGAATTTCAGCATTAATGTGAAATTTGAGGCAGACAACCCTCTATAGGTGTCTGCTCTGGTCTGAAATCCTGAATGTATGGTCCAGGGCATTCAAAATCAGGTGGCCACTGTGATTTTACATACCTGGAAGTCAGGTGATACTTCCCAGACACAAATGCAAATGGTCAGGAAGTCACTTCCCATTTAATAGCAGTGCCCAGATGCATGGAGGGAGGCAGGACATCTAGAGGAAGACAAATGGTTTACTCATGTCATCAGGTCTACACCAGCGGTGGAGGTGACCACAGCAGCTTCAGTTTCTCCACGTCATGCAGACATATTTCTCCAGCACTACATTCACTTTAGAAACAAATTTGTAGTCACAGGCCTGTCACTGAGTGCAATACATATAAAGCTATTGCAGACATGTGATAAGAGCTCCAGTTTCCAGAGAACACGGGATTCAAAGACAGTAAAGCTGACTGACAAGCAGCTTCTGCAGCCAAAGAATTCCTGCAATGCAGACAAGGGAGGGAGACAGCTCAGACCACAGACCTTCCTAGATTTGCTTTGGCACAGACTGCACACTGTCTTCCCTTTTCCTGTGCACAGATAAAGGCTGTGCAAAATGCCAGGAGAATGATAGGATATACTGCAAGGGAAATTAAGTCCTTTGTGTCCATTGCAGCCCTAACAGGAACAAAACTCTTCTCATTCAATTATTCAAGGCTTTCACTGCTCTGGCTGTTTTCACAGCCAAGTGGCAGTCCCCTTCATTTTAACATAAACATGTATCATTGCTCAACTTGTCTTTATTGAGTGCCACTTTGACAAATACTTTTGATAAGCCTTAAAAATACTGAAAAATCACAAGTTGAATAATGACAGAGCCCATCACCTTAACTGCATGGTAAAAAACACTGCTGAAAGCCACAGTATTTCCTTACAGTGTTAAGCATGGCAATAGATGTATAATTCTACTAAACTTACACACTTGCATTGCTTCCCTTCAGCTAATTAACCTGCTTTTTTTGTAATACATACTCATACAACTTCCCAGTCAGCAGTGCATTCTGTTTAATTAAAAATAATTTCAATATTGCACAAGTTGTGGGTTTAAAGTAGTTGTGTTTCAATACTCTTTTTTAATGAAGTAATCCTGAAATATTTGCTAGTCACTAGTAGTTAAACTGGTTAGAAAAATATACTGTTCTTACAAACAAGTAGATCTCAGATATTGTGGTCCATGCCTTTGTTTCACAGAGCTCCTCTGGATGAATTTGCAGGTAGCAGTAAAGAGTAGAATTCAATGGAACAAAACGTTCAGCTGCCATAGTGATGAAAGCAGCAGGAACAGAAGGCAATAAAATAAGCTTTGATAAATGAAAAAGCCTTCACCCAGAGAGAAACACAAACAAGCACCTGATGACACGGAGCTAACCAAGCAGCCCAAACCAACGAATTATAGCAGACATACTCTTTTTTTCACTCATGTCTTCATACTGACAAGTGCTTCTGGGAAGGCATATTAGAGAAAATTATGCAGGTGAAGTCAAGTAAACTGCAATCCTACCAGAGATTTCAAAGTCAGCAGAGAAAGGTCCATGCTGAGATCCGTAGCCCCACAGAAGAATTTCTGTATGAAAAATAAAATTTGAAAAACATCAGTTAATAAATATAATGAATATAAAGACTTTTCCTAGCCTAGCAAGTAAATATTTTCATAAGTTTAAACTAAGAGAAGAAATCAAAACCTGGAATTTCCAGATTTCAGGGGGAAAAAAATCAAAATGCTTTATAACTTTTTTTTTCCACAATTTTTTAAACATTTCAGAGAAACTCTGGAGATATGTAAGAAGTTTATATTCAGCTAACTTTACAGAGATATTTTCATTTAGGAATGGCCTTTGATTTCAATGACATTTTTTCAAGTTTTTTTTGTATCACTATATAATTGAGAGTAACATGTTTAAAAGACCTGAACAGCTTTTTTCAACAGTGTCTTTCTGGAAAATTTCAAGGTAGCTTGAGTAATTTTTTTTTTTTTCATCCTGAACCAAAATAAAATCAGATCTTCCAAAAATCAGAGTGGAGAATACATTGTTACTAAAA
>JANVCC010010406.1:2439337-2521108 GCA_025345505.1 Todiramphus chloris collaris
TTAAGATCTCCATCATTTTAAGGTGACAAAGGATATTTCCATGCATGTTTCCCTCTTCTGACACAGATCTCAACTTCTGCAAACCCTCCTTAGATGTTTTTAGAATGGAAGAATGGAGGTGGATTCCAGCACAAGGCTGAATTGCCCCTGTTTTCAATGGAAGCTCACGTGAAGTCTTTCAGTGCTCTCTAATCTGTCTGTAGACAGAAACATGTATCTTAAACAGACCTGTACAAATTCACAAACCTTCCTTGCAGCCTTGCAGACTATGTGAGTGAAAGAAACAGCCATTACCCACAGTAATGAGTTAGAATTTACTTTCCATGCCTAGTAATCCTACCATATGAACCAGTATAAAAAGAGGTCTCTTTCCAGTGGTCTTCTATGTAACAAAGGGAAAAATCTAAAACCCTCTCACTTATCAATGCAGTTGACTGTATAACTCCACCATAAAACCTGCAGGAAAGGGAAAAGACAGCTTTTCAGAACCCTGCTATATAATATAAAAGAGCTGCTTCTGTGCTCAGTGATAAAAAATGTGAAGTATCAAGAAACACCATTTAATTGGTGTAGTTGGAACGATATAAAATCCCATGAGATCAAAATAAGAACTAGACTGCACATGTTTTTTTTAAATTACCTAACTTCAGGTAAATTTAAACTATCTAATTTTAATATATATGTATTGCCATTTTAGATACCAAACTGCTAAATAACCTGCACTGACAGAGCTGGAAAAAGCATGAAAGAGACTAAAAGACTGAATAATACTAAACCACTAGTTTATCAGCAGGGATGTAAGAAATGAATATTCATGTAGCAGATAATATTTTTGTGAATAGATTAACAGGTGGAGATAGGTGCTTGCTTTTGTATTTAATTTTCTCTCTTCCTCAAATGAGAGAATAAACTCATATCTATGCTGACTGCTCAAACTGGATTTTACCTCAATTTGAATAGCTGCAAATATTGACATCTTTAGTAAGGTTTGCTTTGTAAAATGAGTGGTTGGAAACTAAAGAAAGAATTAATTTGAAATTTAACTATTAAAAAATACATAAATTAAAAGTCATTCTGGACAGTATATTAGCTTAGATTGTATGCTCTTTGGCTAGGAATCATCTTTTTGGTGTTTTCTTCTACTTTCTGCTATTTGTAGATCACCAAGCACACGTTAAGAACAGTATAATGTCAGTAATACCAGTAAAAATAGCAATACGTACACAAGTAGCAGTATGTAATCCAGAGTATCCAGCCTTAGCAGTCTTCCTAAATTTGTGGTCACCTTTTCTATAATTTTTGAAATTATTTTTGGATGACAGAAAAAGAAAAATTGGCATATACAGGAACTGGAAAATGATACTACATAATCTACTCCAAGTGCACTGTTAACAAAGTGAGAAAAAGAGAAAAAGAAAGGAAATTTTTTTTATTCTGACCTTTTAAGTATGTAGCAAATGTATCAGAATCTGCCACATCATAAACAAAAAAAAATATTTAAACACTAAGTTATTTTAATTTAAAGAGATTTTTTTAAACATGTATCTAACTCTTCAGATGACTAATCCCAGGGAAGTACTGGCATATGTCAATCTGATGATCAAGAAGAAGATCTAAATAGGAGTTAAATATATCGTTTCTTGTCATGTCTTGCAGGGTAATATGAAACAGGAAAGTATGACTAAGCTCAGTAACTCAAACAACAGAATGGATGTTAAAGAAATGCAAGCACATATTAAAAGAATATTATCTGCAAAACTTGAGTGCAAGAAGAAAACTTTAGAAATTACAAACTACAAGCAAGACCCCTTGTTGCCATCTGAGCTGCTCGGATTTTCATAAATAGCAATGGTAAGAGCTAGGTCACTCTGATGATGTCATGCACATTAAGGTAGGCAGCCAAAGGAAGGCTGATCTATTACCAACTTTTGCAATATTTCCCTTCCAAATTCTATTTGTATGCCTTTTAGACTGTATATTTTCATGCCAGGTATTTCTTCTCAAATTGCATGGCACTGTACTCAGTGAGGTTTTAGCTCACTTCTCAGATAAGCACCACAGTCCTGGTCATCAGGTACATGTCTGCACCAGTCCTGTCTAATTCCCCTTCAAAGGGAACCTAAATATAGATGATGATAACAATGTCTCTGCTGTCCTCACCAGTGAATTGTTTTGCTCATACAACCAGTGTAATGGCTGCAGAGGGTATCAGCAAAGGCACAATGATTTGGGATTTTGATCCATCACACAAGTGAGCAAGTATTGCTATGTAAATAAATATTAATAACCAGAGATATTTTTTTTCAAGGAGCTTACTTCCTTTGCATGCCAGGCCTCACGCCAAGAGGCCTGTGATTTCAAGCAGAATTTAGGCTGAGTCATGTCCCCTTCATCCATGGGTAGCTGTTTGTAAAGCCAGTAACACTTGTCCGGGAAATGGCTGCATCAGTAATAAAAAAACCCACAAACTTGCTCAATATTTGTGGCTAAGTACTGTTGTAAGAACAGGCCACTTCAGAAGAGACCCTATCCCAAATCACACTGTGGTCATCCATTGCAAGAGTATATAGTATTTTCATATTTTATGAACTAGATTTTGTCTAAAATATGACATGTTTTTTGGGTTTTTTTCCTGACTTGATTTGTGCCTTTCTGGATATCACAACCTCTAATGGCAAATTTTTAGAAAAGCCACTCAGGTATAAAATGAAAGACCCACATCTTCACCTATCTAGATCCTTGCACCTCCTGTTAGTTGCATACCCTGCACCAGTGCAGAGCCAGAGATCCTTGTTCTCATGCTCTTTTGTGTGTTTCCTGTATAGTTTTCTGAAAAGTTTTGCAGGCATTACCATTAGCCATAACTGCTGTAGGAAAGCGTCGGTGTTCTGCAAGAAAGAAGCAAATTTTACTTCAGGAGACTGATACTAAATCTTCCTAAATTACCCTGGACACAGATCCCACAGACCCCCTCCAGTTCGCTCTGGGAGACATGGGACAACTGCACACCTCCCATCATGCTTCTCTGCAAGGAGGAAGAGCCAATATTCTTCTGTCATAATGATCATCTCTCCAAATTAAATCCAAGTTGAAGTACTTAAAAAACAGAAAATCTCAGGAAAAGTGGCACTAGTGTTAGAGCAAGCTATAAATTCAGGTCACTTTGAGTAATGAAAGCATTCTAAAGACCATGCTCAATTACCTATAAATCTGAGATTATTTTTACCTTTCAGGTTAGAGTCCTTAATGAGAAACAAACTGTGAAAACACAAGGATAATACAGGATGAAAACTTAGGTATGTCACTGAAAGCAGCAGGAATATTTCAAAGATGTAAACAGAAATCACAGTGCTAAAACAAGGAATCACTTAACTCTCCTCTTCTGTATGTCTGTGCTCAGTTACTGCTTCCAAGTCCTACACCATTTCCTCGAGTCCTTGGAACAATATTTTGCCTTCACTACCTCTTACCAGTCACCTTCCTATACACTTGACGGGCTGGTCAATTAAGGAACCAAAGTACAGCTCTTGTAGAATAGCCCAAGCACTGGACCCAACACAGAGCAGTATAGGACAATTGAAATTACCAACCCCAGACCTGGCAAGTTTAGCTTTATTCAGCTATATAAGCAAAGTTAAATTTCACAGTGAAGAGGAAAGAGGTATCTCCAACTTTATCTCATGAAGGGAGAAACTGAGACAAATCCACTCAGTGTCTCTGAGATCATTCCCAACTTCATGTCTCCAGCTTTCAACTACCACAACCCTCCAGTCCTGCAGTCCTTGCATGGGGAAGATTCCTAGAAATATTCTGAAGAATAGCTAGCTATGCAGTGCAACAAATCCTGTCTAATGAAAATGTACTGACTGGTGTCAATACTTCTTCTCTGCATTGAGAAAAAATAAAATATCAGGAGCCACACACCAAAACCAATGAACTTATGGAATTTATCTATGGTCTGAAGACATACAATACTAGGGGCCAGCTGGGACATGCTGTTATTTTCAGATTCATAATGAATATGTATAAATTAATAGCAATTTCACATAACATGAAGCAGAATAATGCCTTGTATGATGCAACTAGGCTGTACTATCCATTAAGCCTGACCAAAAATTTCTTTGTTTTCTTCTTATTGCTCAGTCCTCACAGGTAACTGGAGATACAGTGTGCAAATATTAATTAAGGGACGTATATTTGCCCAGGAGATGCAGCAGAGACCTCTGAAGCTGCAATGCTCACATGTGGACTTGGAAAAATATTTCTACCATAGCACAATAAATGGACTGGCTTTCTTTACAACACGTTTTACTCATTCATTACCTCCTCAAGAAGACATTAAGAAATGTATTTTTAATGCAAACAAGGCCACAAATTCTTGCTGCAAGCTAAACAGAGAGGTGTACATGGCTAAGAGAGTGAATCTGCAACCAAGAGAGAGTTCTTATTCCTGTCAGGAGTTCGGCAAAAAAAGACAGAATTTAACTCCTTTTTCCCTACTCCTGTCAGACCAGTGTCTGACAGCGTGCCATACCAGAACATCTCATAATAACAAAGGCACATGCTGGTGCATTTCATGTACAATCAAAACAGAATGAATTATTACCATCACACGCTGCATGCATTTCTGTTCAAAACACTGTCACAATTTCTGTAAAGGACAGTGTTATTTTGAGTACTGCAAAGAATTTAATAACCTTTCCAAAATTTGATCTGTTCCTTCCAAAATTAAACTGTGGTCACTAGACCTCAGCAAACTGGATAAATGTTATGTAGAAATGTCAAAATTTGTCCTATTTAAGCAATGTTCACTAGAATCTCAGATTCAGCTGTGATGTATCAAAGTGCTTCTGTGCCTTTACAAGTCTCTCAGAGACTTTTGCTTAAATTGTGATATGTGCCTCATGTTGTTTGGAGAAAACATTAAAACCAAATGGTTTTCAGGTTTGACCTGGAATTTATGTAGGTATTGTTAGGTCTGCTTCTATACTATGTGATAGACAAACCATAGAACAAAGATCTCTGATTTAATCTATCTACAATCTTCAAGAGAAACATAGTTATTTTTGTTCATAAAATTACAAAAGCTATATAAACACAGATCTTGAGTAGATTTTTCTTAGTGATACTTTAATGTCATTGATACTTAGACTACATTGGTTTCTTTGAGTTTTAATTCTGTGAAGCCATGATAGGAAGAAATCTAATGAAATTTGAGAAGGCCAAGGGTAAACTGCTACATATGGGGAGAAACAACCCAATGTATCAACAGAGGCTGAAGGCTGATCTGTTGGAGGGCAGCTCTGGGAAAAAGGACCCGGAAGTCCTAGTGGACAACAGGATAACCATGAGCCAACAGTGTGCCCTCGCTGCCAAGAAGCCCAATGGCATCCTAGGATGCATTAGAAAGAGTACAGCCAGTAGATCAAGGGAGGTTCTCCTCCCCCTCTACTCTGTGCTGATGAGGCCTCACATGGAGTATTGTGTCCAGTTCTAGGATCCCTAGTTCAAGAAGGACAAGGAACTACTGGAGAATGTCCAGCATGGGGCCACTAAGATGATTAAGGGCCTGGAGCACCTTCCATATGAGGAAAGGCTGAGACAGCTGGGCTTGTTTAGCTTGGAGAAAAGGAAACTGAGGAGGGATCTTATCAATGCTTATAAATATCTACAGGTTGATGTCAGGAAGATGAAGCCAGGCTCTTCTCAGGGTGTCCGGTGACAGGACTAGGGGCAATGGCCATAAACTGAAAAACAGGAAGTTCAACCTCAACATGAGGAAATACTTCTTCACTGTGAGGGTAACAGAGTGCTGGAACAGGCTGCCCAGAGAGGTGGTGGAATCTCCATCTCTGGAGACTTTGTAAAGCTTCCTGGACTTACTCCTATGTGATCTACTCTAGGCAATCCTGTGCTGACATGGGGGTTTGGACTAGATGATCTTTAGAGGTCCCTTCCAATCCCTACCATTCTGTTACTCTGTGATATTGTACAATGAAATTTTACACTAAACCAGGAAATCTTTCCTTATGATTGGAACAAGTAGTGGGCTAGAGGTGTACTGCACAAATCAAGATTCAGGTCACATTAACAATGTAGAAGAGTGCCTAAGAAATATGATGTATGATACTTGCACAGTATCTTAAAAGACAGCCTCAAGCATCCACTTAAAATTGCTACTCTGACAGCCCAGTTGACACTTAGGATTTTCTTATCTGCTAATCAAAGCAAGTGGAGAAGTGAAATAGGTAAAGGATTGAACACCATGGAAAGAGCAGAATAGAGAGAAAGAAAATGAGGAGGACTCATTATTAACTCAGTTAGATTACAGTCTCATTCTTTACTCCAATCACACTGCTGTTCTGCTTTCCTAAATAATGAGGAGAAATTAGGATGATTACACTCCAGTAATTCATTGATGAAGCAATTCCACTCTTGAAATGAAAAAGCAGTGAGGAAAATTGAGAAAGCCAAATTCCTTTTTTATTTGTTTGTTTGTCTTTGTTTCTTTCTGGTTTTCATTCTTGCAAAGCTCAATAAAGCACAGAACAGGGATTCGTGGGTTGCAAAACTTGAAAGGAGCATTGAAATCAGGTAATCTCACACGAATTTGTAGTGTCAGACATGTCTTTGCGAAGAAAGGGCACAACAAATGTAATCAGACACCTCCCAGCCTCACTTTGCCTCACTGATCCTGCTACTAAACTGCACAGCTTTGAGGAACTAATCTGATCTGCCCCCGATGTACAATATACAGTGCAGAAACACAGAATGGAGCCACACACAAGTAAAAGAGGATTTGTGACAGTCCAGTTTTTAAAAACAGAGTCTCACATGCTCAGTATTACATCCAAAGGGAAGGGGAGCACCTTAATTGTTTTTTTAATCCTACATACCTGGAGTCTATCCTTTTAAAAATTATTGCTACAGTTAGGTCTACAGTGATGTTGTAGAGCAAACTTGAATATATCCAGCATTGGGGTACCCCCACAGCCCAACCTTGGTGAGCACCTTGGGGGACCCACATGACTTGGGAGGAGAGGTGTGTGACACCCAGGGCCCCTGTGGGGAGATTGCATGTATACATCTGTGTGTGCATGCAACTGTGTGTGCATGCAACTGTGTGCATGGGTGGGATTAGGACTTCTTGGAATTTACTGCAGAAGTTTGTAGGGGTTTCCTAATGTTTTATAAGTGCTTATTATTGTAGTTTATCTGTTGTATTTCTGACACTGATACATGAATGAACTGAGACAGTGTCCATACTGTCAGATAATGAGACCTTCCTGTGTGGTAGAGGAACATAATGTCACTGCAGTATCACAGGGAAAGAAGTGCTGAGTTCAAAACACTAATTCAGGATTGCAGTGATTTATTGGCATATTAATGGCACATAATTAACCAGCAACTCAGTTCATTCTTTGCCAGTATGGACACTGAGAAATTCTGATATCCAGACCTGCCATCTTCAGCGTATGAAAAACAACTGAAATAAAAACCAGATGTTTTTCTGTGCTAATTCACAAACAATATTCCTGGATGTTACTCATGCAAATAAACCCCCAGCCATTAGCAGGGGGGTGTTAATCTGAACAGATCAAAGACAGATCATTACAAATACGCTCTTACTAGTTCCCAAGCCAGCTTGCATGTTGGTAGGTGAGAGGTCTAGGGTTTGAGGTTTTTTTCCCCAACTAATATTGTTGAACATTCATTATATTAAAATGAGCAATTATAGTGCTGTATTATGTTTATGTGTTCATAATTACTTTTTCAGGAAGAGAAAGTCCTTCTCTTCCAAATCAGGCACGGATAACAGTGCTGCATTTCTCTTCCCCAGTCTTCTTTACAGATGGAACACTGTTTTTGGAGTGGTTTATGTGTTGGTAATGTTCCTGGATGCAAGGTAGGCGAGTTTATCCCTAGAGCAGCAAGTACTCAGGAAAGATACAACTCTGTTGTATGTTATTGCAACTCTGTTATTAAAAAGAAAGGTCATTTCGGTGCTCTCCTGTGCTTAGATTATTACAGTTTTGGAACCTGTGATCACTTCTTGCTACATGTACATATAGTATTTAACACATTAGGGACTCTCAAGATTGTCTCTTTCTTAAAAATTGGTTCTAAACAATTCACTCCAGAAATTCTGTATGTTTCTCAGGTGAAAAACACATGATCACAGACAAAGGCACTATTCTAAGGCTCCTTCACTGGTGACACATCAACAAACAAGACCTGCTGTGTTTCATAGGCAAGCGTGACCTCTCTGACGTAGTTTGAACAAAAAGTATTTGTAATACACACAGCATCACATGAACTCACAGAGAAGAAAAACAGCTGTTTTCGTGTAATTTCAGTACCCATATCATTACAGTTTCTTATTTCATCAGTGCTTTTATTCATTTTGGAAATACTGTTTTTGAGGTTCATTTCCACACACCCACATTTGCTGTATATACTGTAGACTTCCTTGTTATCACTGTTTCCAGTACTTCTGCTGCTACGGCTTGCACAGTTTGACCCAGCTTGCACTTCTATAGACATGTATAAAAGCTCACAAAAGCCCATGAGGGAAAGACTTTAAAAGAGCGAAATAAAAAGTGAAAGGAATTTCAGAAGGCCAAGAAGAAAATGAAAGCCAGGTCACAAAGACAGCATTGTCACCTGAATCCAGAGCCCATTGGCTGTGGGACAATTTCAACTGGCACACCAGCCTGGGATTTACTACATAGTAAAGCAGCAGTTGGGTCAGAAGTAAAATTTAAACAAGTAAACCTGAAAATAACACATAAAAAACATAAATAAGAGCTATGAAAACTTGGTGGACTTTCTCCAAGTCTGCTTTGTTTCAGAATTTGCCCATAGCAAGAAAATCCATCTTTGAACTTCCCGCAAGTGTCTTTGAGGAAAATGTGAAAACCTGATAATTTTCAAGATCATTCCTCTAACTTCTGATTCTGAAACCTTCTGGATTTTGTAAAATGGACAACTTTCAAGAGAGAGGCATAAAAAACAGAGGGATAGCTATGTTACCATCCTTCCTGATTTTGTTTTCAATTGGCAGATTTTGAGAAATTCCAGGTAGTGTATACCATACCCATTTTCTGTGAAAAAAGATAACCTTATTCTTGTGACTCTTGTAATGCTCACCATCAGAAAGGAAATAAGCTTTTACACTAGTCTGACCTTCACTGAGCCCTCCTTAATTTCAGTGGGATCAGAGTATAGTAACCGGTAAAAAGATGCAGCAACTGAGTCAGGGGAGGAGAGGTGGCAGCAGAGGTGGGTGGTCTGTTTTGAGACCAATGGCAGCTGAAACAGATATGATTTGCTTGTAGAAAATGTGAAGTATTCTGATGTGATCTGTGGAGTTTAGGATAATAAAAGGCAAAGGAAATATTTTTTTCTAATTATTTACTGATACTCTGGGATGGGTGGTGTTGCAGGGGTGTGTACCACCACAGGTGGTTGTAGTTTAACTCAATAGCCTCCTTCCATGAAAAGTGACAATCACAGCTGCAGCTGACAATCAAAAGTTTAGTTCATTTATCCACTCTCCCATATCAAAAGTCTGTTTTATGGTACACAGACTTTCTCAAGAGTAATAACTAGTCTAAGTTAGACATGGCCAGGACAGCTGACTCAAACTAGCCAAAGGGATATTCCATACCACAGAATGTCATACTCGGTGTATAAACTGGGGGGACATTTGGAGTTATGGTGTTTGTCTTCCTAAATTACCACCACACAAGCTGGAGCCCTGCTTTACTGAATCATAGAATCATAGAATCATTATGGTTGGAAAGGACCTCCAGGGTCATCAAGTCCAACCTTTGTCCTAGCATTTCTCTAACCACTACACCATATCCTCAAGCTCCACATCTAGTCGTTCTTTAAACACCTCCAGGATGGTGACTCCACCACCTCCCTGGGCAGCCTGTTCCAGCGCCTAACTACCCTCTCAGTGAAGAATTTCCTCCTAATATCTTATCTAAACCTCCCCTGATGCAACTTGAGTCCATTTCCCCTCGTCCTATCATTACTAATTTGAGAGAAGAGACCAACACCAGCCTCTCTACAACCTCCTTTCGGGTAGTTGTAGAGGGAAATAAGGTCTCCTCCCAGCCTCCTCTTCTCTAGAATAAACAAACCCAGTTCCCTCAGCCGCTCTTCACAGGCCATGCTTTCCAGCCCTTTCACCAGCTTTGTTGCCCTCCTCTGCACTCGCTCCAGCACCTCGATGTCCCTCCTGTGCTGTGGTGACCAAAACCGGACACAGTACTCAAGGTGCGGTCTCACAAGTGCTGAGTATATGGGTATTCAAAACACTCTTTAACATAGAGAGCCATGCCACCACCCTTTCTATCTTGCCTATTCCACTTATAGAGCTTATAGCCATTCATTGAAGTACTCCACTCATGAGAGTCATCCCACCATGTTTCTGTAATGGAGACTATGTCATAGCAGACGCGCTTCACACTGGCTTCCAGCTCCTCCTGTTTGTTACCCATGCTTCATGCATTTGTGTAGATGCACTTGAGCCGGGCTAGCGACTTCTTGCCCAACAATGACCTTTTTGCTCAACTTTGGCAGGTCCAGTTTTATCCCCTTCCCCCCTCGGACCTAGTTTAAAGCCCTCTCAATGAGCCCAGCTCATATGCAAGGATTATTTTCCCCCTTAGAAACAGATGAACTCCATTTGTTCCCTGCATACCCCGTGCAGCATAAAGCTCCCCATGTTCAAAAAACCCAAAATGCTGTTGGTGGCACCAGCCTCTCAGCCACATATTAATCAGGTGGGTGTTCCTGCCTCCTGCTTCTTTCAGCATCACTCCCTGCCACTGAAGGAATGGCGGAGAACACCACTTGGGCTCCTGAGCCTTCAAGTGATCTCCCCAGGGCCCTGAAGTCTTTTTTAATTGTTTTGAGGCTTCTTCTGAATAACCAACAAGGGATAGTCATCTGATGGCCGTACCAGACTAGGAAGTTTCCTTGTAATATCTCTGACCCTGGCCTCAAGGAGGCAGCAGACCTCCCTTTGGTGTGGGTCTGGCCGGCATATGAGGCTCTCAGTTCCTCTGAGAAGGGAGTCACTGATTACAATTACCCTCCTTTTTTTCATTTCTGAAGATGGCTGAACACCTGTCTGTCAATGAGGAGTGAATTAATTCCTTACTTTGTTTGGCTTGCACATGTGGCTTTTACTTTACTTCCTAAACTGTCTTTATCTCAACCTACAAGTTTCCTCACTTTTACTCCTGGTTCTCTCCTTCATGTCACCAGGGAGAGGAGTGAGAGGCTGTATGGGGATTAGTTGCCAGCTGGGGTTAAACCATAACACCCATTTTTAAGGTTCTTTCTTAATCCAATATTTTCTGGTAACAGTCACTGATTTTTCTGATTTTCAGCACAATCAGCACAAAATACTTTTCCAGCCTCCCACAATTATCTCAATAATAAGGGACATCCATCCTTAGGTTTCATCTCATAACACCTATAATAATCTGAGAATACCTGTAATGTATTACTCATTGCTCCGTGAACTGGAGGGACACTGTCCTACCACACAGAATTGCCTAAACCCCAATTTGTCTCCTACAGTATAACCACTTATGTATCCCATTCCCATTTTCTTTCTTCCCTTTATCCAGACAGTTTCTCTTTTGTTCTACTCTTAAACATTTGTGCATAATAATATTCACCACCAGTCACATAAATTACAGAGTCTTTTTGCATGCCTGACAGGAGTATTCTGAAAGATTGCTTTAAGGAAGAAAAAAAACCAACCCTAGTCTGATTTATGGACCCCTGCTCTTGGCTCTCCAGTAGAATTTTATAAAAAAATAAAATATTGTGGCATCTTGTAAGGAGACATGAGCCGGAACCAAGACTTAAAGAACACTATTCTATTTGGTCTATCAATGTATAAAAAATGTCACATAAATTCACCCTTTCCTATTTCCTTCTGGTGTTTCTCCATTCACACCTGGATAATATATTCATTCCTTTTAAGGTTTTTACAACTAAAACAAACCCGCTTCTTGTAGGAAGATATCTAAATATATAAGCACTTAAATAAATAGAGATAGATAACCATTCTCATATAAGTCACTCACAGCCTCCAAACCACTGCAGTAACTGGGAGGCCAGCCTTGCAGCAGATCACCATGGCCACTGAGACCTTCCTGTCCCTGGGCCCTTTTGCTATGCTATGAGTGGCCTTCCCTACTCAACTCCTACACTGTTAGAGATCTCTGAACCCATAAATAACACTATTCCCCTGCTCCCTTTTCTCCTGTGAACTATTTCCGTTCACTCTTGTAACAATTTGGATTTGGAGTGGGTGGTTTTTTTCTTAAATCTTCATTAGTCAAGAAGGTTAGAGGACCACTTGTGTGGTTATCACAGTAGTGATACCACTTGAGGTTTTAACTTCAGCCCACCAAGACATTCCAAGAAACAATAATAAGCTCTGGGGAAAATGAACATAAATATATTAGGTCTCCAGCAGCAGAAGAACAAGGTATTGATGTCTTAAATTTTGAGCTATATCCTGTCAAGGTCTTTGAGTTGTGAGATGTGTCCTATTCCTTTTGCATAACTAACCATTAATTTGCATGAACTAAACATGTTACACTCCTTCATGATTCCCTTGACATCATGATAGAAACTTAGTTTTCTGAAAGTCAACAGAAGTTTGCAGGGAAGCTTGTTTTCCACTTCATTAACACTGCTTTATAAAGACAAGTCAAGGCAAGAATGAAGGAAAATCAGACTCTTTTTCTTTAGGGGTACTGTAAATTATCTCTTATTTCCAATTCTGCTACTGAGACCATCACTGTGCTATGGAGATAGCACTGTGCACCACCCTGTGTAAACAAGTCATAGGATATACAGAAGATAATCTCCCAGAAAAATCTTGCTTTGTGACTATACAGGAATATTAGAATCACCTGATTGAAGCCTCTTATTTTGTTCAGTATTGGAGGAAATCTTTTCTGGTAATTAGTTTGGGACATTTTGGTGAAGCTACTGCAAGTTTAGAGGACTTTTAAGTGTAAAATTTTGAGTTTTCCTTGTAGAAGTCCAAATATTCTCTGCTACCATTGCTAAGACTTCAGTGCAGATAAAAATGTACAACCCTTCAGGAAATCTTTATGTTGGTCTGTTATTTCACCATGCAAATTAAAATGATACTGAAAAAAAAGAAAAATTCTTAAATGAGAGAACTTCCTTTATTAGCAGTTATATTATCTTATATCATTGCCAATATTACTATGTTATATACATGCCCTTATATAAGAACTTATATAGCTCCCTTTAATATTATCTTGTATTACCTTACGACAGAGAAGACAGTTAAACTTCAGTTTGGATCATGCATTTGGTAAAGTATGGTTTCCTGATAAAAGCAATGCAAGGACCATCCTGCCTTCCTGCCCACAGGCAACAGTAGTTCCTGGTGAGACGATCAGTCATGTCTCACTGAGTCCAGAAGGAGCATACCTGCCAATACTCAGCACTTTCACAAGTTTTATAAATTGTGTCTAGGTTATGAGGCAATTGTAAAGCAGGGGAAGAAAACTGAAGACATCACAGTTGGGAGTAATGATTGCTAGACACAAGATCTTTTTGGACATATTAGTTGTCTTCCAAGAAAATAATTTAAAAAAAAAAAAAAAAATTTACAAAGAGCAAGACTGTGTCTTTCTTTATTCCTGCATTCAGTGGGCAAACTGGGTGGACACACATTTCATACCTGCCAAGCATTGCAATGTGTACAAGAGTACTGCATAGTCTTCTCTCTTCCTTGGGGAACCAAAGGAAGAACAAATCTTTCTGGAAAGTTTTGATTGTTTGCTCAACAACACTTCTGACAATAAACATCTTAATTGCTGGTAGCTTTTCAATGGTGGATCCACTGCCTCATTTGTCAGCACAGATACTAGCTTTAATAGCCTGGCAGCATCCTAGTGCATTTAGAAAAGGACAGAATATCAAGGCATCTGTGTAATTAAGAGTGATAGTCTTATATTGCAGGAGGGCTACTATTCCAGCCAGTTTGCTAAAGACTGGATTGGGAGTGCAGCTCTGTATTTGTTTACCCGATGAACATCTGCACAGAAACCTGGTGTCATGGTTTGCCAGGAATTTTTACCGGAAGGGAGATGAAATATTTAGCAGTTTGATCAGTGTGTTTCTCTGCCCCAAGGAGTATATGGAAGTGTGTCAGTTCTTGTTATTTCAGCTACAGTTCTTGTATATCCTTCTCCAGGTGCTGATGTTGCAACTCAGACAAACTCCTACATAGCTTAAATAAGATGCTGATTTGGCAGTTCAGACAAACTCATACATATCTTAAATGGGACCCTGAGAGTCTCCTAAAGTTTACTGATGCTTAAAAGCTTGGTAAAGGGTTTTTAGGAAAAAATTCTTACCACAAAAGCCTCTAGCAATTTTGTGACAAAATTGAATTGTCAAAAAAAGAAAACTACCTTTGGATATTTATATTTCTGTGTAGTCTTACATTATATAGATCAATGATGTTTGTTTCTGATTTAAATCACTGAAAAGGGTCTTCATACATAAGAAGTTTATTTGCTTATTTGAATACATGTGTATTTTTGGTGGATGAATCCTAAAGAAACACCACCTTCTGCTTCTTTCTCTCATTTATAATGGGAATAACTTGGACTACTCCAGACAAATTTTACGCATGTAACTGCACTGAAATCTTTACTAGCAAGTCACTGCACCTAAATATACCTCAGAAAGAAACCTGTAAGGTTATTGGTAAGATTCAATGCAATCGCATAACAAAAAGTTACTGTCAACCAAGAAAGCTGATTGTATGCTCACACATATGACCTGGGTGTGTGCCTGGACCTACTCCTGCTGTCAACACGTGGGCCCTGAGCCTCTCAAAATGATTTAGATTAAAAAAAATAGGAAAAAGATATCCTTGGGCTGAGGAGCCACATGAGCTAGGTGTCCTAGGAAACAAGTAATTCAGAGGAAACTTTATTTCAGACTTGCCATATGGTTTCCCTGCAATGCTCTGGCTGTGATTATTATTCATTGCTGTTCCAGTCAGTTTCATTGTTTGGAAATGTGAAATTTTTTAATTTTTCTTTTCCTTTCTTTTCTTTTCTCTCTCCTCTCCTCTCCTCTCCTCTCCTCTCCTCTCCTCTCCTCTTCTCTTCTCTTTTTTCTTGTCGAGGCACCTCTGATCCAAACAGGCATCTTTTCAACTTCCTTACCAGTTCTCAATTCAGGACGAGACATTTGAGTGAATGGGAACAATGCCTGCTGACACAGAAGCAGGATCAAAAGTGATCAAGCACTCATCAAATATCAGCTTTTCAAGTAATGCAAAGATCCTTGGCTGGGTCTATTATGAGCTTGAAAATACTCTATGTTACTGATCAGAGTAAGGATTATGATTTCTTATGTGACAATGGTTAACAAGAGGAAATTGTTTGGTATGGGTACCTTGGTATAGAGATAGCTTCTCTCTAATTTTTTCCAGGTTTCAACAGGTGTGAGAGCACCAACTCTCTGGCAAGGCTTTGAATTTACTCTGATGTAGTAAGACTCTACACTTGTTCAAAACAAATCATAACGTTCAACAAATCACTGTGGAAGCTGGCAACAGGAGGCAATACCCTGACAGCAGAGATAATAAGGATTTTAGTGTGGAAATCTAGTCACATCCCTTTCCTTCCAGTGCTACAGGGATACACACACACAAACAGAGACAAGGATCTGAATGTCCAGTTCAGATCTTATGATTCATAACCCTCTGCAGCTTATTTCATACTTCCATTTATGGAGGCTTTAATGATATTCACGTATTACTCTTTGCTTTAACCAAAACCTCAACTGGAATTAGAATTTCCCACCTCCGCTGTAGAACTGACTCCTTCTTTGGTTGCCCAATACCAGTTCTCATTTTCCAGTTTCCTAGACAAATCATCACAGAGTGAGCAACTACACAACTTTTAACTGTGTGCAGCAACAACAGCAGTATCCAAATCTTCCTTTTCTCTTTAAATGCACAAATAGGAAAGCTAAAGCAGAGATGAAGGGAAAATCACTCCGTCATCTATATATTAGTATTGTATCTGGAAATGTCTTTTGTTCTTTATGCACCTTTTTAAAAATCAACCTAAATACACTCCAGATAGAAATATGCATGTACTATTAAAAAAACAGATAATGTAATTTTCAGAAGAAAGAGCAATGAATTAAAATATTTGCATTTTTTCCATTTTATCATGCTTTGTCCCACCTACCTTGAAGCCATTTTCTTCCAGCTTGGAACATAAATGAGAAGCTGGTAAAAACAGTCCTTGGAAATCATCACCCAGATACAGACAACTTAGAAAATACTTGTCTCTTTCCTCATTCATGAAAAAGAGGATAGTAAGTATGTAATGCCATTCTCCTATCTCATACTACAAGATTTTGGAAAAATCTATAACTTAAAGCAGTCAAGAATCTGATTGGACTGTGGAGAAAAACCATCTAAAACCAGGTTACCACATCTGCAAAAACTGTTTGAAAACCTTTCTCACTTTCCACACTCCCAAATGAATGGAGAATGGCATTTGATAAATCCTGTAATGTAAGCATCTGAATACTCAAAATCCCAGCTAAGAGACATTTTGTACTTACCTGTGTTTGTATATTCTTACTGAATTGCAAGCAAATGTCTTCCATATTTGAGTAAAAGTATGACTCTCAGCACATTTCTGCCACTTTTGTAATATAAAATATCAAGGGGTTGTGGAGTGTCCTTCTCTGGAGATATTCAAAACCCACCTGGATGCGTTCCTATGTGACCTGCTCAAGGTGATCCTTCTCTAGCAGGGGGGTTGGACTAGATGATCTTTCGATGTGCCTTCCAGCCCTTCATGTTCTGTGATTCTGTGATTCTGTGATTCTGTGATTTGTTTCAATTTAATTTTATTCATCACATATATGAGATATAGATAATGGGCACTGCAGATTTCTGGACAGCTTTAGAAATTAGCAACCTCCAACTCTAAGATCAGAGTATTCTAGCAAGAGAGGCAAGCATGTCTGTGCACATTTCCTCACTGATTAAGCAAACAAAATCCTCAGGAATGGATATGTCTCCATCTATGGACAGACAGTGAAAAAAAAAAGACCACCAGCAAAGTACAGCACTGAGCAGCAAGCATTTGTATGTTTCCTTCTACTATTTCACCTCTCCCTAGACTGAGGTTTACCACTGTGAACATGGCATAAGCCCATGTAGATTTTCTCCTCTGAGTTTGCACCCACTCAGATCTGATCCAGGGATCAGTGTTGGGATTTGATCAGGAAAGTGGCAGAAAAAAGCATCATATATCCACAGAACACAATGATTTTCAGATGTTCAGCCAGCTACAAGGGAAACATCTGTAACTGTGTAGGATTTTAGCACAGACTAACTATTTGTCATGTCCCTCAAGTGCAATGTCATTTTAACAGGTCTCAGTGTCTCTTTTCTAATATAAACCAAAGCAGCTGGAAAAGCAAGCAGAGCCATGCTGGAGACTGTAAATGTCTACAAGTCCTATATTCTATGAACAGATAAGGAGATCCTCCAGTGTCCATGCTGGTTGGAAAACTACCACTGTCCTTAAATCTCATGAATCATGTGAGACCATCTAGGTCCATGGTGCACAGAAGATATGTGAAACTTCAAAATAGGCAGATGGAGCCCAGTCCCCCCCAGTGAAAATTAATATCTTTTTTTTTTACTTTAAAGATATTTACGCTATCTGAGTATTTTGCCCTACACTACTCTTGATAATTGGTTTTTTCAGGTGGTATAAAGTAATTCAGAATTACTAAAAAAAAAACCAAAATCAAAAAACAAAACACCAAGCAAGATCTCATCACAATCTCTCTAAGTTTAACCCAGTATGTTCATGATCATGGGAAACTTATTCACAGTTTTTAATTGCTTGCAATTTTTAGCTATTTGATATAATTTTGTCACATTTCATGTGGCTTGCAGTAGTGGAACTTGTGTAGCAGTATTGCACAGGAAAGACTGGACAGAAGGTGATACCACCTGGAAAACACAGGGCACTCACTAATCAGCAAGCCATGCCATACCCTTCCCTGGGAGGTTTGTGCCGACCCCTCTGTGTCACAAATGCCACCAAGGCCCACTGAGCCATTAGGAAGTTAGTGCATTGTTAGAAATTTAAAAATTCCATCTTGCCATTTCATCTTGATTCCAACTTTGGTTTTAAATTACTTTGTTTCTTGTGCTCTGTTAAATTGATTTGTTATGCTAAATTTGTGCCAAATAAATAATGAGCTTCCTAATTAGCTGATGCTGAAGCAAGACAAGGATGAAATTATATCCAACTGTCTTAGTGTCTGGGGCCCTATGAAAAAAGTACAATGAAGATGCTAGGAACTGTGCACCTCCTCCTCCTCTCAACACATTAGTTGCTACCATGTTGATCTCCAGTGCTTTGAAACTGTAGGGAAGCACCTTTAAAGTACCATTTAAAGTACCTTTAAATGCTTCTGAGAAGATGGAGCTTAGCTCTCATCACAACAGTTTTACAGATAGTTGCTAACTACAGATAAATATTCTGGTAAATACTGGAAGAAAAATATGCATTCACATATATTTCATAAAGAAATAATTGACACACCCTTCTGAATTAATATTTAATACTTTGTTTTTACCCTAAATAATCCATAATGTAAACCAATAGGTTGAAATAACCTAGGAACTGACACCTTTTTATGCTATGAAGGGGACCTGAACTCCTATCCCAGCTTTGAAATAGGATCTCAGCCTTGTACAGCACATAAATACATTGGAAAATTTTTCCTAAAAAGATCAAGAGGGATTCTCTGCCTCCACCTAAATCAGTAACAAAGCCCTTGTTGGCCACAATCCAGCCCTGAACTGAGGATCCTGTAGATCACCTAACAGAGGAAAGAACTAAAACCAGAATTCTGCTGTGGCTGTCTGCTGTCTTAGGAAAAACAGTACCTATCATACCAGCTGTTACTATTGTATCACTAGCACTACTACTTTTCACTACTATTATTACTATTAAAATTGCTAATATTATTGCTAGTATAGACTTCCCAAGGGTTTACTACTCTGTCCAGACAACTTTTGCTATTTTTACATAGTAATGCTTCTGACCAAATGCATATACATCTTCTGCTGCTCTTTTCAAACAATGCATTTAATGAGAAATCCAGGAACAACATAAGTTTTTGTCATGAGTTAGATGCTGAAAATAGTGCAGATGAAGCAGAATAAGTACCAGGAACTTTAATAACTAACCAGAGAACACATCTATCAGCCATAACAAGTAATTTCTTCCTGCATGGGAGAAGTCTCGTGGAAATATATTATGAAATGTAATTAGACGCATGCATTAATTCTTCTGTCAGGAACAAGAAATACTTATTAGCTGCCTTTTGTTCACTGTGAGATAAATAACCATATCTCATAGTTAGCAGCAGAATGAATCATAAAAAGGGGAGCTGTTCACCAGATTTAGCTAGAAGCTAGTGATCTCACTAGTAGAAAGAAGTTGTCATATTTAAACAACCTATCTATTTGCACCAGGTGAAATTAAGAGAGAAACATGCATTTTTTGCCTAGGTAATAAATACTCTAGAAGACTATAAACCTAAGATGCAAGAATTGCCTTACTAGCCCAGACTAAACATCCATCTAGTTCAGTGTCACATCTTCAATGCAGACGAGAAACAGACACTAAGATGAAGAGTAGAAGAATCAAGGCATGTGTTTTAGGTTGGATATTAAGAAAAATTTCTTCACTGAAAGGATTGTCAAACACTGGAACAGGCTGCCCAGAGAGGCAGTTGAGTCACCATAAAAGATGTTTAGATGTGGCGCTTAAGGTTTACTGGTGGACTTGGCAGTTCTGAGTTAACAGTTGGACTCGATGACACTTAGGGTCTTTTCCAATCAATATGATTCTATGACTTACAATGGTGGATCAACCAGCAGTACAGTAAAGCTTTCCCTTGTCATACTGAAGCATGACACCAGTCCTGTCTGGCGATGGTCCTTGAGGAACCATACCTGATGCTAATAACCATGACATTTATTGGGATCAAATGTATTGCTTACAAGTGACACATCTTTGAGTTACATTCAGCATGATCTACCAAATTGTGCATGTATATATATACGTGGCAATGTCAGTGTCACTCAGCCAAGATATCTCAAACAGCTTCCAGTTTCCTCTTCCACAATAGAAACATGATTGGAAATATAATAAAATAGGGTTTATGTTTTCTATGCATAAAACCATTTTATGGTTTTTCAAGACATAAAAGTGCTGCAGAGCATGATCACAGCACAGCAGGTACAATGGCAAACCGATAAAGTTTATACATGTATTAATACTACAACACAAAGAAGTTATCTGTGGCACCAGTTTGCCTAATGGAATTTTTTATCATTTTTAAGATAAAAATCCCAGACAACAATATGCTTAGATAGTCAAATTAGGGTTCTCAAAACAAAAGGATAAAAGTAGTGGGAGTAAATAGATCTCATCATAAAAATTGAAATTACCTCACAACATTGAGAAATTAAATCATTCCAGGAAGACTAACACTTAGACCTTGTATTCAGTTGAAGAAAGATTAAGTCTATATAAACTAATATAACTCAACATGTATTCATATGTTTACTGTAACATTAACATATAATGTGATTCAGAAACAAAACCGGTATCATTTATGAGTAGTATCCAGACTGATTTGTTATTACCAACCTGACGCAGGAGGAGTCCAGTTTTCTTAAGGAATTTGGTCATAGTCAAGGCATATTTTTTACTTTTGATTTTTTTCTTTCAGGACATAATTTGGACAGTGGTAAGGAACAGGGAAGAATGAGTGAAAGAGAGGAGTGCAGGGAAGGTAACAAGACTGAAGAACAAGATTTATGGAAGTCAGAATTAGAATAAGGTTAGCTGCAAAGATTTAGTTGGGTCCCTTGTTGTGCAGAGCTGTTTAGCTGATAGACAAGGACTATGTAACAAAATGGATTACTGTAGGTGTACCAGCTTGGTTTCTTCATTTATAGTGCTAAATACTGCCCTGAAGAGTTGTTTTCCATCTCTGGTACCTGCCTCAGTGTTCTGGTGTAACAGGAGACAAGTTGCTTCAATATTTTACAGGTCATTAAGTGTATGACACATTTATTGAAGTGCTACTGAGCAAGGGGAAAGGTAGAAGGGCTGAACCCTTAAAGCTGCAGTTGAAAGCAATGAGAAATGGGTTTTGACACCTTCATGTGGCATATGACAGTGAACCATTTTGTATCACCAAACATTTTAATAGACATATTTTTCTAGTCACTTTTAAAATTAATCTTTCATCAGCAAAACAGGTATAAATAATCCCTTTAATTCACAGAAATGTGTGAAGTCTTGTTTTTAAAGCACTCAGACAGAACAGTGACAAAAATCTTTAAAAAGCCTGTGAAGAAATTAATTATTCTGTCTTCACAGTAGGGTCTGAAGTGTGTATGATAAAGAAGATAAAATAAATGTCAAATAACTGCTCATGTAATCAAGCACCAAGCAGGCATGGGTCACTTTGGAGAAAAACAAGTGTGCACATAATTCCAGTATCAGAGGATATAAAGAGGCAGCTGAAATGAGTTGTAGACATAATTCTGACACTCTGTACTATTTAAGTGTTGCCTTTGGAACCCCTTAATCATGCTCCTTTATCACCAAGGGTGGAGTGAATTCGTTTTTTATATCAACAGAAGACACTATTCAAAAGAAGGCTGGTGTTGGTCACTGATCAGACACAGAACTACCTAATTCTCATGAAATGTCCATGAAGCTCTTCAGATACCTCACGGATAATTTCAAAACACTTCATAACAACATCAGGGTGACGAAACATGAAATAACCTCACCCCAGCTCAAGAGGTAAGATTTACTGAGAAAACCTTGTAAATGTTCCCACTGCTTTGTTGAGCTGCTTGTGTGGTTTTTGTGAATAAATAGAGACTTCTACCTATATCAGGATGCTCTTGGAGCCACTGTGTCTCATGCACAGAGCAAGCTAGAAAACTGGCAAGCAGCTGACTACACTCTAAAAATCTAAACTGGTCTGTTTCTGAGATACGGTTTAGGTTATGGCATATCAGCAGATTACGAAAGACATTCAGCCCTATTTTTAAACCTCTATCCTTCTTTCTCTCCCTCTTACACCTCTTTGGGAAGCACCAAGCAACATTTTCAGTATGCAGAAGTGAAATGTACTCACGAAAATGATGCATGCAAGGCAAGGCTGTAGATATTTCACTTTAGCTCAGGTCAGACCCTGCCTGCGGGCAGGATGAGAGAAAGTTGTATAGAAACTTTCAGAGTCACTACTGAGAGACCTGACACCAGTGTGTCAGTCAGATGCCACCCATCGTTGTCCTTGCTGTATAACCAGACTCTGCATAGACTATCCTTCAGACAACTCTACCACCAGTGCTCACACTCTCACCTGAAAGAAGCTGGTGCCCATCTCAGCTGGGAGTGACACTGGTTGGAAGTGACAGTGGAGGGGTGTTTTTGTTTGTTTTCTGGTTGTTTTTATCAACAGCATGGGTCCTTCTCAGAATAGTGGCTCGTTTTCTTGGGGGGTGGCTAAGTGTAACAACAGTAAAAAGGTTGAAGAATTTAACCTGACACTTTTTCTCTCCTTTATTTCTTCTAAAATTACCATAATTGGAAAAGCTTTTTACCTTGTCTTCACTAGCACACAATCTACAGGAAGATCTTACTTACAACATAAATAAACCAGGAAGGAGCAGGGAAAAGCCAGTCCTCTAGAACAGGAACCTCGAAATTTTTTCCATCAAACTACATTAGCTTTGTATACCTTGTTGTATCAGGAAAGCCATGAAGTCTGAAAAGATCCATAGTAGGCTGCGATTCAAAAATGGAAGACTCAGACCTAAGACTGTTACACAAACACAGTCTGTTGAAAAGGAAAACAAATTTGTTGGGATTTTTGGCACAGGGTGATGCTCACGTTGGGAATCAGATCTTCCAAACAGGGTAGTAGCCTGCTGTCTGGGTGGTGACTCTGCTGCAAGAGTCCTTGCAGTAGAATCTTGAGCTGGATGCAGTGAGACTCCTCATACCTCTGCCTTTCTTAGTCCTTATAGCCCAGCTGGCTATAGTCCTATGTGACTACTCAAGCACATGCATAATTCATCACTACATATTACATTAAACAGATACAAAATGTCTTAAATATCTTACCAATGTATGAAAGTGCATGATCCCATCTGCATGAATAGCTTTGTGCCTATTTAATAGTGTTTTAACTACATGCTATTTTATCTGTTCTGCAGCCAGGACTACCTTGGGTAGTCTATGGAAGGAAAGGTCAAATTGTCCAACTAAGATACTGAGTGGTACTTTTAAGCCTAAGACCAAAGCTACCACAGGCAGGGTTTCTCTATCATATAATTAAATATCTAAATGTGAACATGGCCAGGAGTTGAGGCTGTCACCTGGTTCCAAGGGGCTTCATCATCTCCCTTCTGAGGATAACTAGCTGGGGAGTTCCTGGATCACCCCTATATTAACAACTCAGGAGCACTGGATTCACAGACAAGCACAGTCCTGGTATCCAGCTGTACTATGGTAGATGGGTGGATGGATGGATGGATGCATGGATGGATGCATGCATGCATGGATGGGTGGATTTCTTTCATGTTCAGAAAAATTCAAGTTCTGGATGCCAACATCACTTAGAAAATGTCCATTCCCCATATTCAGGTGATAGCACTTGAGAAGATCCCAATTATCTCCAATGTGCCACTTGCTGTGGGCTACATCCTTTTTCACATGTGGACCATCAGATTGTAATAGCCATAAAACAAGCTCCACTGTTTCCTCATGGCAGAGCATTGCAAGGGCTCTGGGCAGACATAGACACAGGTCATGGGAGGGAAATTGCAGGTAAGAATAGGATCTGATTCTGAAAACGCAGCAGCAGTCTTAACTGAAGTCTTCTGCTGTTCCACTGTCTCACAACATCTATTGCACATGTCCTCTTAATAGGAAGCAGGAATAGGTTTTTGCAAAAGAAAAGAATCACATTTTGGTGTGTGAGAGAATTCTCTACTGACAAAAAAGACTGCTCAAACCGTTTGCACTGGAAGATGATTCACATTTCCTAAGAGAAGTTTTACCCTGACAGGAGAGTAATTCAAAACACACTTTTCCTGCAGACTAAATTCGTCTTTGTAAGCCAAAAGAATATCACACAGTAACAGACAATGTATAGTGCATGCAACAAAGGAAAGAAGATACTTTTTAACCAGTATTTGAGTTATTTTTAATATTCAGCTTTCCAAGCAAAATGTGAGTGTGGAGAGCAGTTGCTGCCCTGTGGTGAGAAATCTAATGCAGGCCTCTTAGTTGAGAACATAGCTACTCAGTAGTGGTGGGCTAGCAGTACAAAAGTTTGCCAGTACTATCTTCACTTTGCCACAGGATCATGAATCAGGCCTCTGCAAAAATTTGTCTTGCTAAATCTCATTCACACAAGTCTTGCACATTTGTCCTTTGCTGTTCCAGACCTCAGGACATACAAACCCACAAGGCCAGCAATTTGTAGAAAAAGGAAGCTTATTAATGTGAAATTTGGCAGAAAGCACAATGTGTTTGTTTAGTGCAGGGGCAGACTATACACCTTCTACCAGTTCGAAGTAAATGAGTCTCAAAGTTATCAAGAAAGTAATTAAAACTATGCATCAGATACCATCAAATGAGAGGAGCAAGAGTACGTCAAGGGAAGAAAAAGACAAAGGGATATCAGCATACATCTGCAGATCATTTGGTTTCCACAGATCACTTTTCAAATAGCCTATGATCTCTCCCATGGAGGAAGAACAATCTTCATAAGCACTGTTGGTAAGGATTGGGGTGACATGGTTTTGCAAGCATAATATGAGAAAGCTGTAAGAATTCCCCATACCAACCTTACCATGTGTTTCTGCTCCCTACAGAGTCTCACCCAGATGCTTTCCCAGCAGGAACTCTTCCTTCTCTCCGTTCCTTAAACGCCATTATGTGAGACTGAATCTGGAGGTGTCAGACATGATGAGAATTTTTACTGGGAAAATGAAAAGTAGCATGTCCTTTCCCAAGATGATGGCAAACTCAATAGCCCAGAGAGGTCATCAGTGGAGGAGAGCTCAGAGTGTGATACTCATTTGGTAGGTGGAATAACAGACAGACAAAAAAGTTTCTTTAAGATACAGCAGAACATCTGCAAAACATAAGAATTTCATAAAAAATCTGAGTCTCAGTCAATCTCTTCCCTCCCAGGAACACCTTAAAATGACAAAGTGGGACAAATCCTGGCATGCCAAGATAAAAACTGTCTGCAAAAATACCAGGGGAAGAGATAGATTTTCGAATCCCTATTTCTCCTCCCTATTTGAGGAGACAATTTGCATCCCAGATGAGCACCTGGAATTTCCATGAATAACATTCACATGAAATGACAGTCATTAAAAAGGTCTGATCATTATGCTGACTGTATTCAATAAGTTGTGAGAGTTACCTCCTCCTGGAGTGTTTCCTCTCCAGTGATTCCTTTTTTCCTTTCATTAAGTGTAACTATTATTTTATTTTCTTAGTCCCAGGGAAAAGGTGTACAAAAGTAAAGAATTAGATAAAAAGCTATCATTCTGGTAAGTGCTTAAGGGGAAGCTTGCATAAACACCAGGAGAAAATAGAAATAACTCATTTCCATTCCATTATTTCTGAGGAGTGACTGATTTCTCTGTCAACAGCTGAACAAGGCTGGACCAGAAGTTGTTCCTCAAGTGAAAAATAATGAGAAAATAATGTGATTTGATGTGCCTGTGTAATTCTGAATTATGTATTGGCCTTTGCTTTAGATCAACTAGCTTTTACACTAAAATAAAGCAGAGGCTCCACCCAAACAAGTCAGTGGAAAAGTGAAAGCTTTGGGTCAGGCCTCGAAAAGGCCTTTGGGTAGGGCCTTAAAAGATCCATTGTCTTACCAGGAATGGTGAAAAGAGGGTGCTGCTTTCCTTCTCTCTCTTTGACTTTTCATATAATTACCATTTTCACTTTAAAGTTTTCTTCTGCCTTTCATTAAAGATCTCCAGTATAACATTTGCAGCACATAAATATGCAATCAGACAATATAAGCAAGATTTCTTTTCTGATTTCTAATTACTAGCATTTCACCTCAAAGACATCTCTTAGGCTTACATGCTGTCAGTAAAGAGCTGTGACACCGATCATAAATGAGTGCAGAAACTAGTAACAATATGTAGTATCAGAGTTGGTATGAATGCTGTTTCTGCCAGGCAGGGGTTCTTCATGACCCCACGGGCCAGACAGTTCATCAGCAGAAGACCTTGTAATCCTCATACGAAGAGGATGGGTAGAAGGCTGTGATATATCACATATACCTCTGTTTTTGTGGTAGACCAACAGAAAAAGCTATAGACAAGTGTCTCAAATATATTTATTTCAAAAAAAGAAGAGTCAATGGACAAGCAACCTGACCCAAGATTTATGAAAGGTGAAGCATGAACAGGGATAAAAGATTACCTCATTGCAGCTGGTATTTCCTATGGGATATAAAAGATCTGTCTATAATCTGCTTTGTTATTACCAGTGAAGAAGTACTCAAAAGATGCAGACAGCATCCCTCATCCTTGTGCTTCACCCAAGTATCCTAGCCAGACAACCTGAACACACATGTCTTGGCACTTGTGAGTGTGAGAACCTGAAATATTAACATCAAAATGCTTAAAGATTTTGTGTAATAAAATCAGCTTCCTCTTCTTTATGAACATGCACTAAATTTTGTGACACTAATTTTTCACTGAAATCCTGATCATGGAACAGAATACACAGTGTCCTGTAGTTCTGAAAGCATCCAAGGGACTGTTGTGATAAGGACAGCCTTACAGTGGTTACTATAAATCACAGATCGTCTAGGCACAGGTGATCGGAGAAGCAAACCCATGGCAGCAGCTGAAGCCATTAGGGCCCTGTGTCCCATGTTCATGAAGGATTACCATTTCACAAAGGATGGTGCACACACACACACCTAATAAGCAAAACTGATTTTATTCAAGCACTCACACACACAACTAATAAGCAAAAACAAAGTTATTCAAGTAAACCCAACTAGTTACCTAACACCCCCATATACATACCAGCCCCAAGGTGGTAGACAAACTGCCAAGCAAGAGAATGTAGCATGTAGCACAGTGCTTGGGAGGACGAGTCAGTAGGTCCTAATGCCTTCTGCAGGACATCCCCTGGATCAAGATGTGCATCAGGTCAACCTTCCAAAACTGTATCAATCCTTCTCCCCCCCGCAGCAGGATACATATAGCTCTACTGGTGGGGGCATGGTGACTGCTTGGCGTCAGTGCACACGTGGCCAGCATGTTCACAGTGGCTCAACAGTATTTTTCCACCGCTAACAGCGGTCACCCTCCCTGTTGTTCATTCTTGGGGATCTTGGGGCACCTCTGGTGGCCGTTACTTCATCAATCTTCAGCTCTCTCATCCCGTCCTTGAGATGTCCTTTCATTGTTTGGGTCCTGATATCGCTCGCCAGACAACAAGGACCTGGCTAAGACTGGCTGACTGCCTGATTCCCCCATGCACCTGCACATTCCTGACGTGGGAGTGAGTGATGTGCTCTCCTGTGCAATGCAACAACAGATAGTGGTGTGCCAGAGAGCCATAACAATGGAGCAACATGTTCCAATAGAGATACACCCTGGCCTAGAAATAGAAGACAAAAGTGTTTTCTTCCAAGAACATAAGTGTATGGGAGACAAAATAAGATAGAGAAAGCAACCCTGACAGTCACCAATGTGGAAAAAAAGACATGCATACTTTGCCTCAGAAAGGAAAGGCTATTTGTCCATAAAGATGATGGGTGTCTGGAGGGCCACCCCAGGCCAGTGGCATCTCCTCTGAGTTTCAGCAAGAATCTACAGCTCCTCCTTCAGGTTTTATCTGCTCCACTCTGAAGACCAGACTGCAGCAACAGAAAACTTTGAGGTATAGTTGGTAGCAGTGTGTGGAAATACAGAGCAACTCTCCCTTTAATCCAGAGATAAATATAAAAAATAAAAATTAAAATATCATGTCAGCTCTTCTGAATGATAGTAACAGCTTCTTTTGAGTAACTAAATGTCACATATTACATCATGCAAGGAAAAATACCTAGCAAAAAGTACATTTAAGTACAATTAAGGTCACCAAAGAGTAGTCTGGACCTTTGAAGTGGCAATACTGGCCATCTTTGCTTTTGCTTCAAATCCTTTGAAATACCTCTTATGGCTTTTTTTTTGGGCAGAATTATTTATTTTTTTTTAAAAAAACAAAAACAAAACATTATATTTGTTTATGGGTTTATGTTTGTTTTTTACAACCCATTAGGTTTATAAACTGTCTTTTATCTGTCTGTTTCATTTATTTGATCTACAATAGATCAGATGGGATTAGCTGCTTAGCAACTTTTCACTGGCAGAATCTATTTCAGAAAATTTTCAATGCTCATACTAGAGGTCAGAAAAATTTATAATATCGTAAGCCAACCAGAAAATGCATTTAAACAAGAAAAATTTCTTACAAGTCTTCTGTTTCAGTAAGAGGGGATTGCAGACTGCCACCAGAATGTTATTCTGGCAAAGGGATAATGTATATTTAAAATGGAGAAAGTAATAGGAATGCAGGAAAATACAAGTAGATTTATATCTTTCTTAAGTGTATTCTATTTCTTTCTGCACTGCAGCTGTACTCTCTGCTCTTACACAGGCTGTACTCATGTATTTGCAAAAGGGATAAACAGAATCAAAACTCTAGCTTTAGGTGAAGGCAATAAAATAAAATAATAAATATTATTTTTACCTTCTAATAACTGCAAAGGAGTCTATCATATAAAGCCACCATTGAACAAATTTAATATATTCAGAAAATATAACATCTGCCAGAAAATATTTTACACAGTGATGAGGATAGTGTAGATTGCTTGAAAACAAATTCCCTCACATGGCAGAATACATAGCGTCAGGTCTGTGATCCTTCCTGTTTTACAAAACATTCCTGAGTGTAAGTTTCGGCACAACACTTACACCATTGCACTTTGGCAGTTATAAACCACATTCTCCTCTAGTCTTTCTCCACAGATATTTCTAACTTTCACACTCTCATTACAAGATGCAATGTGTCCCATTCAGATTCTTCAAACCTGGAGACAAACAGCAGCACCTCTGAGTTGTTGTGGTTTGCTTTGTTTATTTTTAATGCTTACATTAATATTCTTGGGACCTCTACACTTAAAAGAATGAATTAACACTTGACTGAGTCTCACCCAAGAGATGGGTGCTTACATCTGATCAGCACCCAACATGTAAGCATATCACATGAAAGTGCTTTATACACAAGGATTCAGCATATAATATGTATGTTTTAGAAATGTGTTATTTCCTTCCTCCTTTAAATCTCCTTACGGAAATTACATGTGGTTCTTCCCTTTTAGGACTTCACAGACCAACTGAATACTGAAATTGAAAAGAAAAAAAAAAAAAAAGCAAGCTTTGCTTTAAAAGATTGTTTTCCCAAGTGAAGAGTACAGAGCCTGCCCTAAGACTTTTTCAGTGATCTTTCAGTGACTTTTTCTCCTGAATATACCAAAAGTAGTCTGCATTCTGGACTCTTTTGGGGTTAATCTGTTCGCCAAGAGCCTTCTCTCTGTACTGTAAACCAAATACAAGTCTTTGTTCTCTCACAGCATGCATTTGGCCCTTCATGAAAAGCCTTTTCCTTAGAGCAGTTAGGTTACTAACTCATGCAATGATGTCTCATCACTTTTAACATTTGCAAGGAGCTGTTTTACATGGACATTTTTCTTGGATACATGCAGCCAAGCAGATTACATTGGAGCAGGGGAGGATACACATTAACTGAAAACCTGAAAACCACAGGCAAAGTTTAGGAAAATTATTGTTAGTGAAATCAGATATGTTCAGCACAAACTAAAAATACATATTTTTTTCCCAACAGTTCAAAAAAAAAAACAATTTAGGAGGTTATTTTTCAATATTTTATTCCCTATAAAATCCTACAAACTTTGGAAGATAATCAGCTCCAAGCCAACCTTACAAACATTGTGGATTTTTCACTGCTTCTTGCTTTATACAGTCATTTCCCTTAGTTCACACTTTTCTGGCATAACTTGCCTTTTTTGGCCTAACATGAATGATGACACAAGACCTCCAGTAAAGAAGAAGGCAATCATTTCTCTTTCCTCTTGTTAATTCCTACATTATCTGAGAAACTTAAGAAGGGAGGGGAAATATTGCTGCACTAATACAATGGTCAGATAAAGCCACTGAGTGCTGTTTGCTAACAGGGTATCAAGTAGCAATAAAAAAAAAAGGTAAATAATAATAATAATTAAAAAGTTTTAGAGATAATTAATTTACAAAGATAGCATATTTTTTATGATTAATAGAATTTACCCCCATGTCTCTCAGGCAGCATTTTAAATTGCGATATACATTATCCAATTTTTTTTTGAGGGAGAGTTCATAGCAATTATTCAGTGAGAAATCTAGTAATTTCTTCAAAGTAATCACTCATAAGAATAAAATCCCTGCTTTGATGTTTCACCATTTTAAGTGGAGCTAGTTTTTTGATTACTCTTATAAGAGAATAAAATAATATGACTGTTGTGTGGTATTAGTGCATTGGCTAGATAGCAAATGCTCTAGTTAATGTTCCAGTGCAGTTTCACATCCTTAAAAATTAATGAAACATTCATCTTTGCAAGTGGAGCTTTCCATGCAGAATGTCACAACTGCAGGTTTTGAAAAACCGAGCCAGTTTTTGTCTACTGCTTTCATGTCAGCTAAAGGTGACTCTTATCTTTTCTTCCATTATGAAAGAAAAATTTAAATGCACTGCAGAAATTTTAATGGTGGATAGCAGAACTGCACTTCAGTTGCATACTTCAAGTGCTGGAGGCAACACATCCTGGACAGGCCTTGAGGAGCAAGTACATCAGGGAAATGGGAAGGCATTGCAACCCTCCTATCAGGCACTACAAAACAAAAATTTACACTGTCACCTTGAAAACAGGTCAGGTCATGCCAAGTCCACCTGATGCAGCTGATGAAGGTCTCACTCTGTAGAGGCTCCAATCTGTCAGGACATGAGCCAGCTGTCTTCCAAGAGCTGCATTAAACCAGTGAGCGTAAGTTGTACCTGAGCAGAAAAACAGCACAGTAAAAAACATTTGGACCAGATGGAAATGATCTGCACTGGACTGTATAATGAAGCGGAGCTTCAGGATGCCCAGACACAAAGTACATGTAATGTTCTCAGAAACAGATAGGTTCATAAACAGGGAGAGATGGAAATGGTCAGCATGAGAGCTTCTTATCTTTAATGTCATGATTTTCTTCAATCTCTTCAGTTACTGTCCAATGCTTTCAGTATAAGCTGCCAATGATAAAAATGCTCAGAAGGAGCCTTATGTGATTTCATAGGCAAACAGCTGGGGTATTTAATGGCTGTATTGGTGAACATTTCCTTTTTCTGTGTCCAAAATGCACTGACTGAACAAATCTCACTTTCATGCCATCTGGTAATCACCCTTGCTCGAAATGTGATGGCAAATAGTTATTTCCTTTCATATATTTGCCAGAACTATTCAAAATTACCAACTAGAACAATAAATAAAAACAATTGAAAACTTGCAGGCTGACACTTTTTTTTCATATGCTAAAATTAAAACCCAAAGAAGCTCAAAGCCAGTGAAGACACTTCTTATATCCAATGAGCTCAGTATTTGCAACACTGATTGAGCATGATCTGAACCAGTGCTTTTTTCCAGAAGAATAGTGCCACCTTGGAGCTATATGATGATTTCACCAGCTGGAGGCAGATTTCTGAGCAGTTACAGATCTGTGAAAGCAACAACCATGCACACCCGCACTAAGAAAGCATCTTCTCTAGCAGTTCTCTCAGTTCAGCCCACTGTGTCATTTCAGTTGTCAAAAATCTGAGCACTTCAGAAATTTGTCCCCCTAAACTTTTCCAAGAACTTCTTTTGTTGTTGGGTTCATATTTTGGCAACACCCAGTGAATTCAACTCAACCCACGGTTTTTCTCACACATGTGTATTTTCAGCACATGGTGATTTACCAAAATAGTGGGCAGACACATTAGCAAACCAAAACAAGAACAGTAACATCTCAGATGCATAAATGAAGGAGAAAAAAAGTCTTTGCAGCTGTCCTCAAGTTGTTATATGGGTGTAAGGAGAGAAACTTTTTTTCATTATTCACTATCACTCCTGTCTTTTTTCAGAGTAGCAGGAACCCATACCTTGTTTCTGCTCACTGGGTTAACATAAATCAGCATAAGTTCATGGAAGCATAACGCATAGAGGCTGGGTAACCTGTGTGTCTCCTCTCTGAAATGCACAGAGACTTTGAGTTCTGAAAACTGATGACACAGACTCTACTCCTTAGGTTTAAACATGTGGCATTCATGTAAGTCTTTAAAAATGGAGTTAGAGGGACTTTAGGACAATATTAAGTCAATAAAAATGAGGCCTAGAATTGACATTAATTACACATGTCACAAATGATAAAAATGTGAAAGAAAGAAAATACTACATAAGCAAATATCAGGAAATTGCTATAGTAGATGACCTTTCATCTGGAAAGCCTGATTGCAGCTTGGTCCCACTCAGTGAATGTACAGGGTCAAAGCATGTTGCTTCACACTCAGTACTAGCTTTCATTCAAATTTGGCATACAGTTGTTGATGAAACATATAGAATACAGACAGACAAGACAAGGACAAACATGATCTTTCAGGAGCAAGGTTAGATGCTCGTGTCAGTTAAGACTTTGTTTTGGGTTGCGCATGTACCATACAGCACTGGTCTACACCTGCATTACTGATGTCACAAGACTGATGTGTAGGTCCCAGAAAAAAGCATAGTCTGACTGTCTTGGATATCATCTTGGTTCAGGGCAAACAGGATGCCAACTCAATCTCACTTGGCATTAATTGATTTCCCAATAGAAAGGAAGCCAGAATCTGTTCCACGGCCACTTAACTAAAATAAAGCTATCACAGCAAGCTTCAGATTTTATTTAGAGTTGTGTTAACAAAAATTCAAGAATGTTCAAGAATTATCCACACATTACCACAACTCTAAATAAAATCTGAAGGTTATGTTAACAGTAATTAAGATAGTATCTTAGTAATTGCACTATTTTGTTTAACTTCTACAACTGAGCTGCAGCAACCAGTGAGGAAAAGGAATATTTCCCAACAGTGAGAATATTGGCTTAGGACATGGTAAAGTCTACTGCTGTAGACATCCTACTGCATCAGGTCTTATCCTCATCATCTGTCAGAGGAGCTCTTGGTGATAGAGGCTCCCCATGTCCCTTGGGTAGAAACATAATTAAGAATGTAAGACAGAAAAATAATTAAAGTAATTTTTAACATGGAGGTAGGAGTAAAAAAAAAGGTGGGTGAGAGAAGTGATTCATATTGACATTGCAAAGGAAAACAGAGCTCCATGAAACAGGGTCTTATGTCCTTCCTCCTTGGAAAATTCAGCGTTATCAACAAAATTCTGTGAATTTTGGGGGATTTTAATTTGTTTGGGAAGATTTGAGATGGTGGAGCAGGAAAAGGGAGAACTGACAGCTGGCAACCACACAGTTTACTTTTTAGGAGATGGCACACTCTGCATTGTCTGTGAGTAGCGCTGATTTTCTCAGGAGGGCTGTGTTGGGAAAGACCATACACAACTGGAATGACTGCACTGAACCACCCAAATGATGACATACTACAGTAGAAAGTGATTCCCTTCTGAGAAGAGTGTCCTAAGACCCAGGAGTTAAATCAGAAACTGGAATGGGATGATAGTTCAGTTATCTGTCTTTTAATTGAACATATATTTCCTTTCAAGCTCTATTATGACTTTCATGTCTGAAAGGTTTTGTCAGCTATTCGCAATATTTCTCCATTCCTACAGCCTGCAGTTCCAGCTCAGATGAAATTTCTCATTTAATAAATTTGAAGGACATGTAATACTTGACCCAGTGTAAACAAGTGAAAATAAACTTCTAAGTGTTCAGTGGTAGAGAGTCTTTCTATGTTTTTCCAAGAGTGTTACTGCAGTGCAAAACAGCTTGAAGTCATCACATTGTCACTAGAAAACTATCTTTGCTGTGTTTTGAAGGAGATGGAAGCTGTACACTAATTATCAGCCATCTGTGATGGGAGCTAGGGACTCACTCTCTCTCTCCCCTTCCTGCTTTTATACATAGACAGATTCAGCTCAGAATCCCTGGAGCATCAGACAAGGGATAAAAGCACATGCAGAAGGTCCCAGTTGTGAGCTGATATGTGATCCGCAAGTGAACATCAAAAAAAAGGACTGGCTAATCATCTGTTTTCTTTTGAATATTAAGGACAGCAAAAAAGCAAAAGCCTTCCTGACTGATCCTATGATGCTTATACTGAGAAAACAGCATAGTCCAGCCAACGGCCACAAAACCAACTCACACATAGCACAACACCAAAACCCACTTTCATTGGCAGAAGCCAAGGAATCTTGTGCGGGGCTGCCAACACCATGATGCCTCCAGCCACCAGCACAACTGTGGACTACAGTCTGACTGTGAACACAGGTGTTTTACAACCCTCCATACTCTGGGGAGGACAGAGGTGGGTCTCACTCCTTATACAGCCCTCATCAAAAAAAGCAGAGGCTGTCCTTCCTTGTAGGTGGACAGAATCAGGAGAAACCCAGACCACAGGTCATCTGAATATTCCTAGTAACAGAAGCATCCCTTTGCCAGACATTTCTCTACCTAGGACCTCTTAATCTCAACAAATTTATGTAAAATTAAAATTGTCCTGGATTTATACATCACACTCGAATGTTACTACACTACCAGGCAGAAAACCTGAATAAATCTCCTCTAGAAAATTCCAGACTCTTAATCTATAGAGGTTTTGTAATGATACTTCAGTAATCTTTGAAAGAGTTATCCTCATCTATGAACAATCTTCTGTCATGTCTCTTTGCCTTTCGGAATAACCTGAGATGATATTTTTGAGATTATTACTGATGCAGCTCAAGAGTATTTGGGCTTGGTGCAAAACTGGCTGTGATGTACACAACTGCCTCTCTTTTTCAGTCTAAACAAGCTGAAGATAACAGTTTCTACAAGATAACATAGAAATTGCACTGATTGTTTCAATAAAATATTTCCAAACTAAAATGTCATTGAAGACTAGACTCCCAAAAAGTATTAAACATTTAAGTTTTCCTAGATAACAAAAGATGCCAGTGATGGTCAATTTTAGGAAAGAATGATGTCAGAAGAAATGGGAGAAAGAGAAGATAATATGAAATTTCTGAATTTGTTTCTCCAGCTAAAAGAAACCTGAAAAAAATCATCAGAGTATCAGTGAAGACTTCCCCCCCCACCCCCAGCAAAAACTTTGTGCTTTGAGGTCTGGGAAAGTCAGCTTAGTTTCAAGTTCATTGGAAACAGCCTTTTCAACGTAGATTTATCAGATGGTGTAAGGGAAATTGGGACACCCTCTCCACCTGTTCCACTATCAGCATGAGCTATCAGAGAACAAACTCCCATGCTGTGTGATGGCTAATCCACACACATCCGAACTCACACTTTGTTCTGCTTCATCTGCTTCTACTCTGACCCTGAATTCTACTGGAACCAGTGAGGATTTTACCTGGAAAACAGGAAAACAGGTTCATAGCATTTCTGTTACACAGGCAGAACACCAGGCTCCAGGGCATCATATTTCAGCATTGTGCTGCTGAACAAAAGCACAGAATTTTGATATGTGGGAAGAGAAAAAACAATCAAGTTCTTTGCATTGCTAGAATCTGAAAAATAGTCTCTCTGGGAGCTGTGAGGGATGAAAAGAGATAGAGATCTTCTCTAACTTTTTCCTTAAGTTGATTCACTCCTCGGTGGTATAAATTGTCTTGGGATGTGCAATTGCTATCTGTTAAATGGATCTTGCTGTGGATGTAATAGGAAACTTTAACTTGCTCCTAAAAACATAATTATGGGTTAGAATGCAGTGAGAAGCCTGATATTACAAAATGATGGTGCCATTCCTTGTCCCTACCCTGCTGCTATAAATCAGGGTTAATGACATGAAAATCAGTAAAAATCTGGTGACATAAAACAAGTTAGAAGAGTATCGGGATTACTGCAGTTTGATAGTACTGATATTACTGAGTGCTTAACTCTGACACAGAGTTAATTTTTTGTGTTCATTTTCTTCTTGTCATTCTTTGTTCCAGAATGAATTTGCTTCTCATAAGAAGAGGAATCCATGGAAAGTTGTAAGCTGTTCCATTTCACGCTTGTCTTAAGCACACCATCCTACCTAGTCCTGCCCAGAGTCTGAGGGAGCAAAGTTTGCAATTTACTATGAGGAGATGGCTCTTGCTGAGACTGTGCCCTGCTGTAAAACTTTAAGTTTGCAGCAGGCTGTTCCAACTCTCAATATAAGACAAGTCAATGCTGGGTGTAAAAAAAACAAAACAAAACAAAACCTGCACACACACACAAAAAAACCCCAAACAACAAAAACAAAACAAACAAACAAACAAAAAGCACACACAAAAAACCCAACTTTGAATTGCAAGAAAATTAAATTAAAACTTATCAACACACACCAAAACAAACCATTCAATTTAACCACTTTCCTTTCATATATTAATGAGGAAAAAGATTTAACTTTTGCATTAAGCTCTTCCTCGCCCGCAACACAAGCGCTGCTTCAGAACTATTTACATTCTGACTTTCTTTTGCTTCTATTTCTTGTAACTGCCTCTCCTCTGTCCCCTTACTGAGCTTTCATCATCCATACTGTTTTTCAAAGAACAATTTTGTCCAGGACAGGGAAGGCCAAGATTTAGTAACATGGGTAATGATTTCGTCAGCTCTCCTTATGGAAGCATAAATGAAAATATAAAATGTTGTATCACAACACAGAAGAGATGAGTCCCAAACCTGCTACTGCCTACCAAATAGCTTTAGACAGGCCAGTTCACCTGTCTGGTCTGTCTCAGCTTTCTGCCTGTGAAATAAGAATGAAGACATGTCCCTACTTTCCAAAGATGAAAAGCCATTTCTGATACTTCTGCCATTTATCAGATCTTCAATGATGGAAAACCACTAGAGGCTTTGCCTGATGGAAAAAAAAGTCATATAGTATATCTCAAAAAAGAGCTGGTTGGCTGAGACAGTATTTGTCCAGGTCTTTGTCACTGATGGCAAAATGAGTTCTTCCATCGTTTCAATACTAGTATTTCTTGGGATTATAGAATCACAGAATCATTTATGTTGGAAAAGACCTTTAAGATCATCAAGTCCAACTATTAACCTAACTCTATCAACTCCAGTGCTAAACCAATGTCCCTGAGCACCATAGCTACATGACTTTATACACATCCGGGGATGGTGATTCTGGAGTGCTGTGTTCAGTTCTGGTCTCCCGAGTTCAAGAGAAATAGGAAAATACTAGAGAAAGGCTAACAAAGGCTACAAAGATGATGAAGGGACCTTAATGTCTCTCTTATACGGAAAGGCTGAGAGACCTGGGGCTGTTTAACCTGGAAAAGAGAAGACTGAGAGGGGATCTTATTAATGTTATTTGAAGGGTGGGTATCAAGTAGAAGAGGCCAGTCTCTTTTCCGTGGTGTGCTGGGATAGGATGAAAGGTAATGGTAGCAAGGTGACACACAGCAAGTTTCACCTCAACATGAGGAAAAAATTTCCCTTGAGGGTGACAGAGCCCTGGAACAGGCTGCCCAGAGATGTTGTGGAGTCTCCTCTACAGACTTTCAAAATTTACCTGGATCTGTTCCCATGTGGCCCGCCCTGGATGATCCTGCTCTGGCAGGGCGGTTGGACTCGATGATCTCCAGAGGTGTCTTCCAACCCCTACCATTCTATGATTCAACCACTTCCCTGGACAGCCTGGGCAGGTGTTTAATAACCACTTCAGTGAATAATATTTTCCTAATATCCAATCTAAACCTCCCTTGGCCTGAGACCATTTCCTGTTATCTGTGAGAAGAGATAGGCACCCACCTCTCTACAACCTCCTGTCAGGCAGCTGTGGAAGTCATAAGCTCTCCCCTCAGCCTTCTTTTTTCCAGGCTGAACAACCCCATTTCCATCAGGCGCTGCCTAGAAGACTTGTGTTGTAGAACCTTCACCAACTTTGTTGCCCTTCTCTGGACTTGCTCCAGCTCCTTGAGGTCTTTCTTGTATTTTGGTTCCCAAAAAGTGAACTCAGTACTCAGCGCAGCCTCTCCAATGCCGAGTACAGGGCAATGATCACTTCCCTAGTCCTGATGGGCACGCTATTGCTGATACAGTCCAGGATGCCACTGGCTTTCTTGGACACCTGGGCACGCTGCTGGCTCATAGTTAGCCAGCTGTCAATCAGTGCACCCAGGTACCTCTCTGCTGAGTAGCCTTCCAGCTACTCCTCTCCACACCAAATGATGCTTGTAATAAGGGCAGCAGCATACAGCTGAATCTGTAGAGTTCTTCACAGGATCTTTGAAATTATGTTGGAGAAATATTTAAATAACTCAGACTTTTCTATGTTTGGGCTTACTTTCCTATACCAAATCTGAGAAAATGCAGAAATAATAGACTTAGGAAATTATAATATTGTTCCACAAATACAGATTCAAAAACTCTAAGAAGGACAATATTTTATTGTGTGGAGCAAAACCCATATGTTTTTTGGATACAGTGTTCCTTTAAATATTTGGAAGGTCCCTGCCTTTTTAACTTCTGAAATACATGTTTTTACATGGAAATTTACAAACTTACAAAGTTTGTTTGCTGACCTCTTTTATGCACTGCACACATTTGACTCCCAGTCTTTACACAGGGAAGTCAATATAAAGCTGTCACTGACAGTGGTGGATGAAATGCTGTCCTCTTCCAGTTGGTCTGTGCCAATCTGAATCCAAGTAATTTTTCAATGTAAGCAACTTCTGAGGGCAAATTTTACCAGGCAGCAAAATACAGAAGAGGTGCCCTGAACCAGCCTGAAAACTTCAGAAAAGGCACACACAGAGAAGGTTGGGGACAGGTGCTTCCATGGGGAACCAGGGCATAGCCAATCCAGATATAGAATGTGCTACAAAAGTACCAATATATCAAAATATCGGTATTTAACAACATAACAATCTACCAAGTGTAGTTTCCTGGGAATCGGAGAAATCTCACTTCTGTGGGATGCCCTGCAGTCTCCTTCCTGAGGGCTGAACTTGTCAGATCAATGCAGAGTCTTTCTCCACTAGGAGGTACAACCACATATCTTTCTCAAGCAGAAAAGCTATAAAAATCTAATGGGGGAGCTGGAGGAAAGAAGAGGTGACAGCACTGTTAGCACAGCTTAATTACAGGGAATTTTGCCCTGCAGCCCTCATATTGCTTTCCACATCACTGTCACTCTGATGTGAGGAAGCTCTTGAGAGCAGAAGCAAAGCTTTAAATGCATGTTTATATATATATATGCAGATATATATATCTTCTTAAATAAGTAAATGTGTGTCTGTGCTTGATTGTGTAGAATTATTATTATCATTCTTAAAAAATGCAACTGCATCCCTCAGTCTGAGAGGTTCAGCATATCTAATTTCTCTTCAGAACAAACACACAGAGGCACAGAGCAATGAACATCCCCTGCTGTTAGCTGTTTTTGAAAAGAGCCCCACTTCGCTTTTCAGACAGCTCTTCCTCACAGCAGTATTGCCCTGTAATTTCAAGTCATAAAACTAATACTGAGAGCAAGCTAGAGTAAATACAGCTGACACACTTTCCCCCGACTCCCAGCTGTTCCCCCTCTGCCTTTCTGGAGTGAGTCTCTTTAGGGGCTCACACATGCATGCTTCTGCCTCCACACCGCCTGACACAGCTGCAGGATTATTTTCCTCAGGCAGGGACAAGGAGGGTTCAGAAGAGCTGATTACCTGCATTGCTGGTTTCCACCTCATGTCAGTTACCTGGGTTTGTACATAGAAAAGGCCCTGGTGACATTCCAGTTAAAAGATTCAGTCACAGAAATACAAGGTCTTTGGAGGACCAGGAAGAAATATTATGATTGAGGAGGTAGAAGGGAAAAATCCATCAGGTTGGCTGAAGGGGTTATATAAGCACTTTTGCAAAAGATCTGGTCGGAAACCCAGGGAAGGCAAAGCAAAAAGAAGATGGTTGGGCCATTGTATCACTGCCCAGATGCATCCCCCCAGGAGCAGGACGGAATATGCAGCTTTGCAGCTCTTCAGAACATGGGTCTGCTTCTTCCCTCTAGCTCACACTTCTGACACAGCAGCAATGCAGGGGAAGAAGATTTTTTTACCTGAAAGTAGCTCTGCCATCAATCAGGAAGGAGGACACAGAGAAGAGGAAAATAAGAGGAATGGTGACTTTATGCACAGTGATGTAATGTCTCTAAATCAGAAAGGAGGGAGCAGCTTTCCCATCTGTCCCAAGCAAGTGGGAACCAGTAGTGGTGGATGTACAGAGGGTACACGTGCACAGTCCCGCTAACAAAACATCAGCTGAAAGGCTTGTGACCAGTGCCCCTGGTTTCTCTGCAGCAAATACATGCAGATGACCCTGACCGCCAGCAAGGCACTGAATGTCAGGGGACCTGTGAGCTGCTGAAACATGATCTCCTGTAGAAGGGGCAAACCCTGCCCAACAAGAACAATGCAGCAGAATACTCCTAGAGATTTTCATACAACCACCATCTACCGCAGGCATTTTCAGGTACTCTTCCAAAGGTCAGAGCAATTCAAAGCATGAGGGCAAATCTTTGTGGCTCGCTCAAGAGGAGCTTGAAAATTTAGTGAAAGGAAAAGGCAAGTTTACTGCCTGCTAAATATGAGTCAAAATCATTTTGGATCCTTACATGGGGCAGAGCTTTTATTTTTTTTATTTCTGCATTTTCTACAAAACACAGACACCGATGTGAGTGTCATAATCCAGGTACCACCAGTACCAGGTGCCCAATTTCTGTATTATCCATGAGCCTATAAGACTTATTAAAAGGCACTAGTGCCTTGTGTGATAATAATGCAGATTCAGGCTATAGGAATGCTATCTAAAGGGATGTAAATGAACTGGACAGCTAGATATATAAGGTGAGAAAATGAATCTGTATATACAAAATGAGCAAAAGAATAGTAACATTGCATACAAAATCCACTCTTTTCAAATGAGTTATACTGACTTTGACCAATTCTTTAAAAAAAAAAAAACAAAATAGTAGAAAGCAGCACAGCTCTGGAATATATTACACAGAGATGTTGTGGCATCTCATCCTTGGAGGTTTTGAAGGCTAATATATACAAAGACACAGATACTGCTGGCAGCAGTCCCACTTTGAGCAGGAGGTTATACTGTAGGACTTCAGTTCCCTTTCCCCCTCCATTTCTATGATTTTATGAAAAACACTGCAAGCTTGTTCCTAAAGTGGGCTGAATGAGTGTCCTTATGTCCCAGGGATAGGAAAAGCAGATGGGTCATTGTTGTGGTGACTCTCTACTGAGGGGGGCAGAGGGGCCAATATGCCATCCGGATGCATCCCACAGGGAAGCCTGCTGCCTCCCTGGGGCAAGGGCCACGGGTGTGTTGGACAAACTTCCCACCCTAGTAAACCCCTCTGATTATTACCCCATTTTAGGATTTCAGGTGGGTAGTGATGAAGTGAGTAGAAAGAACCCAAAATCAATTAAAAGATATTTTAGAGCCTTGGAACAGCTGCTTACGGGAACAGGAATGCAAGCTGTGTTCTTCTCTGTCCCTTCAGTGGCAATCGTGAATGAGGAAATTAACAGGAAGAGACAACAGGTCAACTCATGGCTCTGGGACGAGTTATCAGCAGGGCTTTGGGGTTTTTGATCATGGGCTGCTATATGAGATGTCTGGCCTGCTGATGGCAGGTGGGATGCACTTGTCACAGAGATAGAAAAGGATTTGGGGGCAGGAGATAGCAGGGCTCATTGACAGGGCTTTAAACTTGACATGAAGGAGGAAGGGGAAGAACTGGGCCTGTTAGGAATAAGCCCAAGGGAAGCACGCCAGGGCTTGAAGGATGATGGACTAGTGAGGATTCTCACTCTGTCATTTAATCTGAGAGAAGGAATAGATGTTTAGATATCATGGAAGCACCTGAGAAGGGCCTGGTAGGAAATGGGGCCCGCACTCACAAAAAGGTGTTGAAATCATTAGCTCATCTGAAGTGCATCTATACCAATGCATGCAGTACAGGCAACAAACAGCGGGAGCTTGAAACCATGATGAACCAGGAAAACTGTGACATAGTGTCTATCACAGAAATGTGGTAGGCTGCCTCACATGACTGAAGTGCCACAACCAATGGCTAGAAGCTCTTCAGAAGGGATAGACAGGGAAGGAGAGGCAGTGGGTTGTCTCTGTGTGTTAGAGGATGCTATGAGAGCTGGGAAATCAAGTATAGTGATGATGGGCTTGAGAGTGTTTGGATTAGGTTAAGGGCCAATAAAGCTACTATTGCTGTGGAAGTCTGCTATAGATCTCCCAATCAAAGCAGTGAGGTGGATGAAGATCTCTATATGTTGCTGTGAGAAATCTCGCAGTCACTTGCCATTGTTCTTGTGGGGGACTTTAACCTCCCAGGTATCTGCTGGGAATACAACACAGCAGAGAGGAAACATTCCAAGAGGTTCCTGGAATCTGTGGAGATAACTTCCTCACACAGCTAGTAAGTGAGCCTACCAGGGAAGGTGCCCTCACTTGTGAGGGAAGTAAAGGTTGGAGGCCATCTAGGGCACTGCGATTATGAGATGATTGAGTTTTCAATCCTTGGAGAAACAAGAGGGGCTAGTAAAACTGCCATCTCAGACTTCCAGAGAGCAAACTTTGACCTGTTCAGGAGACTGATTGACAAAGTCCCTGGGGAGGCCGCCCTGAAGGGTATAGGAGTCCAGGAAGTCTGGCCATACTTCAAGAGAGAAATCTTAAAGGCATAGGAGCAGGCTGTCCCTGTGTGCTGAAAAACAAGTAGGCGGGGAAGGAGACAGGCCTAGCTAAACAGGGACCTTTGTCTGGACCTCAAGGACAAAAGGAGAGTCTATGACCTTTGGAAGAGGAGACATGTCTCTCATGAAGAATATAAAGATGTAGTGAAGCAATGCAGGGAGAAAATTAGGAGAGCTAGAGCTCAACCTATATACAGCTGTTAAAGATAATAATGTTTCTATAAATTCATTAACAACAAAAGGAGGATTAGGGAAATCTCCATCCTTTATTGGATGCAGAGGGAAACATAGCAACAAAGGATGAGGAAAAGGTTGAGGTGCTCAATGCCTACTTTGCCTCAGTCTTTAGCAGTGGAACTAGCTGTTCCCTGGACACTCAGCCTTATGAGCTAGGAGACACGTAGGGGAAGCAGAATGAGGTCATTGCATTTAAATAGGAAGTAGTCAGTGACCTGCTACACTACTTGGATGCAGACAAGTCTATGGGACCGGATGTGTTACACTCAAGGGTGCTAAAAGAGCTGGCAGACGTGTTCACCAAGCCACTTCCCATTATTTACCTGAAGTCCTGTCTAACTGGGGAGGTCCCGATGGGCTGGAGGGCAGGAAATGTAACACCCATCTACAAGAAAGGCAGAAAGGAGGATCCGGGAAACTATAGACCTGTCAGTCTGACCTCAGTACCAGGGAAGGTCATGGATCAGATCATCTTGAGTGCCATTACAAGCCATATAGAGGACAACCAGGGGATCAGGCCCAGTCAACATGCATTTATGAAAGACAGGTCCTGCCCGATGAACCTGATCTCCTTCTATAACAAGATCATCTGGTTATTGCTTGAGGGAAAAGCTGTCAATATTATCTACCTAGACTTTTGAAAAGCATTTGACACTGTTTCCCACAGAACTCTCATGGACAAACTGGCTGCTCATGGCCTGGATGAGCATACGATCTGCTGGATCAAGCACTGGCTGGACAGATGCGCCCAAAGAGTGGTGGTCCATGGAGTTAAATCCAGCTGGTGGCCAATCACAAGCAGTGTTCCTCAGGGCTCAGTGTTGGGACAATTTCTGTTTAACATCTTTGTTCATGATCTTGACAAGGACATAGAGTGTATCATCAGTAAGTTCACAGATGACACCAAGTTACATGGGAGTGTTGATCTGCATGAGGATAGGGAGGCTCTACAGAGAGACTTGGATAGATTGGATTGATGGGCCAATGTTAATGGTATGAGCTTCAACAAGGCCAAGTACTGGGTCCTGCACTTGAGCCACAATAACCCCATGCAATGCTACAGGCTTGGGGAAGTGTGGCTGGGAAACTGTCTGGTAGAAAAGCACCTGAGGGTTCTAATTGACAAGCGGCTGAATATGAGCCAGCAGTGTGCCCAGGTGGCCAAGAAAGCCAATGGCATCCTGAGTTGTAGTAGAAATGGTGTGAGCAGCAGAAGTGGGGAGGTTATTGCCTCCCTGTACTCAGCATTGGTGAAGCCATGCCTTGAGTATTGTGTCCAGTTTTGGACACCTCAATACAAGAGATATCGAGGTGCTGGAGCGAGCAGAGAGGACGGCAATGAAGCTGGTGAAGTGCTTGGAGAACAAATCTTATGAAGAGTGACTGAAGGAGCTGGGTCTGTTTAGTTTGAGGAAGAGGAGGCTAAGGGGACACCTCATCACTCTCTACAACTACCTGAAAGGACTCTGTAGAGAGGTTGGTGCTGGTCTCTTCTCACAAGTAATTAGTGATAGAGTAACAGGGACTGGATTCAAGCTGCAACAGGGTAGGTTTAGACATTAGGGAAAAAAAAATTCACAGAAAAAGTGGTCAGACACTGGAATAGGCTGCCCAGTGAGGTGGTTGAGTCACCATCCTTGAATGTGTTTAAGGGTCGTTGGGGGACTTTGTAGAGTAGGGTTAATGGTTGGGCCTGATGATTCAAAGGGTCTTTTTCGACCTGAATGATTCTATGATTTGAGAGCATTCAGCCCTTTTAATATCAGACATGAAATTCAATGATTATGCAGCATCACCTTCTCAGACTGTGCTATTCTTCCCCAACTAGTGTTAACTAAAAATCCATGAAAACCAGGTATCCTAACTCATTATGCTATTGATCTTCTACAGGCAAAAAGTGACCCATGTGCTGACACTCTTAAATGACCATTTTCGTAGAGCTGATCTTCAGCATGAAGCAAAGGAACACCTTTAAAAATGAACAATTATTTCTTCAATCAATAGCTGTCAGTAATAGATTGAGCACTCTCCAAATGTGTAATTTAATTTCACAGTCCATTAACTTTACCCCTTCTTATACTGCCATTGTACTGACATTATGTTGTATTCTTTAATCCTGTGTGGCAATGCTTCAACTTTTAGTCTTTAGGTTACTTGTTATTTCTTACCCGATACCTTATTATCTCTGTTTTTAAATAAAACAAAACGGGGGGGGGGGGGGGGGGAAGAAGAAGAAGAAGTGCAAAATTAATCTTTTTTTTTTTGACTGACAGCCAGAAAATAACTGAAGATTGAAAGCAGGAAGAAAACATTCCATATCAAAGCCCATAGGTTTACCAGAAAGACTGTAATTAAGTTGCAGTTCATAGAACCATATGCACATAAGAATTGTCAAAATAGCTTACTCTAGCATCGTAAATTCTGAAAGAACCAGAGCATGCTGCTTCAGAGGAAAAGAAACTTTACACTATAAAAAAATGTGATTATATGTACTGTTATAAGGAACAAGCTAGTTCTTTGCCTAACTACTGGTCAACACACATTTTCATAAAACAAGGACAATAAAACAAATAAATGCAAACAGATAAAAGCAAAAAAAAAAAAAAGGAAAAGAAAAAAGAAAAAGAAGAAAAAGAAGAAAAAGAAAACCACACACACACATACACAAAAAAAGAAGTTTATATATTGTCTTTGGCACCTCTTTTCTCAGATATGTCCTAGACCAAGTTTACCTCTCAATACTAATGATGCTGGGAGTTGGGCACACCTCTCCACCTCACCCATGAGTCAGGTTTCCATTCTTGGTCATAGGAAAGGTCATGTCACTCCAAAACCATCTACAGTTTGAAGTTGTACAGTTTCTTCTTACATTGGTGGTGAAAAAATGGCCCCTGAACAACTTTTTCTTGGATGACAACTAACAGATTTGCCAATTTTTGTTGCTTGTCCAGGAATGTCTCTTTGATTTCTGCTCAGGACTTTGACTTTTTGTTTTTCAGGAGGACAATGAGAGGGGTTTAAAATAGACCTGTACCCAAAGCAGCAGGCCCCATTCAGAAAATATGTAGTGCAGAACATTTCTGCTGTGGTGTTCCCTAGCCTCAGTTTAAAGCTGTTCAGCAGCTTATTAATTTCTGACTGATGCTGCAAATTGAGCAGACATCTTCATTGAGCTTCCACAATACAACCCATAGCTTATTTTTTCCCTGGGAGGTGACAACTAATTCAGAAGCCATCGATGTATATAAGGAGATTAATTTGTTCCATCCGATTTGTATTCCCTTGCAGCCATCAACAATGAATGTAATTTACCATCATGTTGCCCAACTGTCTCAAGCTGCCTGCAGTAGCGTTTTCATCAGCAAGTTGGGCCACTTTGCTATTCAAGCACCTTCATTCAGTAATAGCATAAACCACTGTGAATTTAAGAAGAGAATTCCCCTCCAGGTAAATTAGTCTAGAGCTCCTGGTAACAGCCAGTACATGAAATGGGGCATAGGACATAAATTATGTGAGTTGCATATGGCATTCTTACATATTTATACACACGAAATTAACTATAACTGCCTTTTTCCCCATCAACCTAGGAACATATTTCTAAGGTGCAATACTGCTATTATCATTTTCTTACTCTTGGCTGAGCAAACAGATCAAGGACTCCAATGCCTGAATATGCTTCTGCTGTTCTGTGGTATTCACAAGTTAAGTGTTTGCTTTTACCATGTGGTAATCAGGAGGCCTTTCAGGTTCAACTAGCCCTTAGTGGAGAAGAATCAGTGTAATTCAAACTGACTTATATTCATGGCCACAAAATTACTGTGGACAGGCAAATATCCCATAACTTGATCATGAGCTGTGTGACCTGCCCGGGGCCAAAAGAGTAGGCAATGCCTAATAGCATGCCTCAGACATACAATAAATCTCTAAGTATGCTCCTGCTTAGAAAGGGAATAAGCAGGGCCAGTAGTCTATAAAGTGAATGATATGAAGAACTACTGGTGCCTTTTGTAATCTATGTATTGCATGTATACTCTGCCTTTCAGAAAGTTTACCTCATCCTTGAGTATCTGAACTGCACTAATGCATTCCACACGGAGTCATTGATCAAGACTACATTGATATCACACTCACTGTTACAATGATTGCCCTTTTCAAAGGCATGCAGAGGATGATAGATTGAATAGTTAAAATTAGGCCTAAGCAAATGGTTAATATGGAAGGCCTGAAAGCCTCAATAGTCTGCTATGAGTGTGATTTGTAAGTATGGTACTGTTTTTATGTCACAAAACACACCAACCTGCCAATTTCATTTCAGAAAGTCAGTGAACTTCATAATCCTCTTAATTCCAGCTTTCCTCTGCCTCTGTCTAGCTTTATTTCATCTTTTAACACACTGCAGTCCAAGTCATAGTCCATGGAAACAGAATTAATCAAGGCAGTGAATGTCATTTGTGAATCAGTCTAACAAACTTCTCCCCAGAGGATGTCAGAGAGGTCCTCAGGAATCTGTAGTCCCATCAGGAACAGGAGTTTAAGTGAGAGAAAGGTCAAGGGGCAGGCAGGATGCTGTTGTGGTGAGGTTTATTTACTGATGTGGGCGAGACAAGAAAAAAGAAAACAGGAGTTGTGCTTCCAAACCACTCTGCACCAATTGTATCCCAACACTTTAAAACAAAATTTCATATTCATAAAGTCTCCAAACCAATTCACAGGCTGGAGATGTATGTCCAAATGCTTGTAGACATATCTGATAGCTGTAAGGCCACACTGTCCTTATTGCAGGCCTTGCCAGTGTGTCTCAGTCCCGAATAAAAAGTATTACCTCTAAGTTTGTCAAGGTCACCTACTCTGTAGCATTAAGTCTTTATCTTCAATGTCTGCCTCAGGGAGTAACCCTCTGAAGCAAGAAGCACAGCAGCAGTCAAGGGGGCACCAACCACTTTGGTTTAAATTGTCAATGTGAGCTGACAGACCACCTCCCCATGTATTTTTCTGTCTAAAGAAGGGCACAGTTGCACACTACTTTGTCATGACTGGGAGAGAAGTGACACTGAACCAGCTCTGTGTCTTTCATGCTCCCATTTAATGATTCCAAGACAAGAGACTCTGATACTGAGAATTTATCAAACTACTTGGATGGATAAGAAGAAGCACAGGGATGGCTGGGTGCAAAATAAGGTTCTTAAATTTGCAGCAGCTGAAAGAAGACAATTCTGCCCATGCATGAAAGGGGGCATATGTAACTTTATAGTAAAGCTCAAAAGTATTTCAAAACTTTGACAACATTCAAAGTATCTTCTGTCCTATTATGCAGAGGGGAAAAAAAAAAAAAAAAACCAGCAAAAAATTCCCCAAATGCAGTGCTCTGTGTGAAATTCTGCAGTAGGCATGCATGTGACATTCAAGAAGCAATGAAGAAAGAGGATTTCATGCTCAGTGGGATCTCTGGCTTTTATAGTCAGTATTGGCTTTGATTTACCCAGAAAAACTGCACATCAATTCTCTCAGGCCATCAGCAAGTTATCTAGTAATAGGGAAGAAAGAGAAAAACAATTTCACAAATCTTAAAAGGAACAAAGTCGCTGTAGGAAGCAGGTCAGAGTGGTGAGGAACAGAGTGAGAGGCACAACCAGGTACGCTGCTGTCGCACACCACCACACCTTCAGGAAATAGCAGCATGACCAGGTGTCCTAAACAACCTCACACTCTGAAAAGTACAAACAATAAACATATAAAGGTAAGTCACCAGGGCCAAACAAAATTCACCAGGAAGAATAAGAACAGACTGAAATAGAAACCCACAGACTGACCATCCTGGAGATGCATCCAAAGAGGTCTCCAGAGTTATCTAATGATAAGATTCAAAAGCCATTAGTTTGAGACTTCTACCTCTCTGAAATGATGCAAGCAACGTAGAGAAGGCATTGCAGTGATGGACAGAATATACCTCTGAAGGATATACTTTGACCTTCTTTTAAGGAGCAGAGAGTTAAGGCTGGAGTGACAGAGAACAGTATCATCTTCCAGGACTTCAGAAAGTCACACCATGAATGGGTTTTGTTTCCTGCAACAATCAAAAGTACACTAAATTTGTTAAAAACTTAATGTTGCTATATGGGACAGAAGAGTTTCATGGAGGTAGGTTCTGACCACATCCATGGTATTACCAAGCTGTCTGGACTGCAGCCACAGGAGACAAACACTCCATGAATGCCCTCTGCAACACAAACCTGAGCCACACTCCACTGCCAGCAGACAGGGGGGTCTAACATACAACATTTTCTTGTCTCCACTGCACCAGAGCCACTGCTGCCTTTCAGTTTGCAGTTTCTATTTCAAGGGTCCATGAGTTGATGTTTGCATTGTAAGTGCAATTGCAGTGCAAGTCATCAAAGGAAGAGGATTAGGTCTCACATACCTGTAAAGGATATGGAGATGAAGTGAGTCGCTTAGGATGTTAAAGTCCCATAAGGTAAAAACCAAACCAGCATTTTTTGTAAAGATAAAGAATTGTTTACCTCCTGGCAGAGTGGAAGTAAGAGTACTGCTGCCTGCGGTATGTCTATACAAAGTGTCATGGTTTGCTCTCATCCTCTCAGCTTAATTACTGTGTCCAATATCTGCATTCTCATTAGGTAAAATACACACTTAAATAGTGTCCGGGGTTCATGAGATGATATGGATATCACTTAGGTCATATTCAGGTAAAGACTTCATCTAAATAAAGAATTATTCACTGCAGCTCCAAAAGCAAAGCAACACAATTATAGATGAGCTTTCTTCACATTGAGGTAAATGCATCCTTTGTGGGTATATTTTTTCCTATACATATCTAAAATATAACAGTCATTCATTATGCCTTTGATACTGGTAAGGCTATGAAAAGCTAAAGTGCACATTTCTGTCCTCTTACTCAAGAATACCAACAGTGTGGCTACTTTTCTGTCTCAGCATGATTACCACAAGTGTATTGGTCTCAGCATACTTTTCTCACTGCTGTTTGAGATATACTGCACAGTAACGATATAAACCCTTTCACACACCCATGCCCTGAAATGTTTTATGCAATATAAAGAAAAGAAATACAGTATCATTACTGAGGAAAATTACATAATGCATTCTCCATAAATCATTTCAAAACCAATTGCCACAGTTGTGAACCTGTCTTAATTTTGTAGATTAATCTTAATCTTGTAATACAAATGCCATCCTGCAGCATGTAACACAAGCTATCAGCACTTTCACGACCTAAACAGTACATTTAGCATTGCAAAATACAATATATAATTAAGTGGCTATGTGAACATGCAGTAGACCAATGTCTGCCAAATAGCATACTGTGGTTTGCCCTTTAGTGCCTTAAGTATAAATATAATAAGTAAAAATGATCAACACCCCATTTTGGCATGAAATTGATTTTCAAGGTAGGCCGTTTGCATACACAAAGTTGCGTTCAAGTGTTACACTGAAATGTATCACCTCAACAGCCACACCGCATGAGATTGATTTATTTTGTAGCTGGGAAGGACAAACTTGGAATCAACAAGCAAGATTCTGTCCCTCCAGAAAGACACTGCGCTAGCAGTTGCCATTCTTGCCAACATGAAAGATGCCTCCTCATATCCACCCAGTTATGGAAATGCACTTGAGGGAGGGAAGGAGGCAGGTGAGAACACACAGATGGAAGAAAAGAAGTGGGGTTTTTAAGCAGATGAGGTAAAAAGGAAAGTTGTAGCTTTTTATGCAGCACAAGCTGTTCTCACAGTAACATGATTCCTCTAAGAGGATCCCAGCCACCGCTATAAGAATTAGTAGTCAGTGAGATGTGCTGTTCCTGACACAGCTGGTCCAGGTAAAGAAGTTTCTTCCCAGCTGCTTGTCCCTCCTACACACCACATGCTATTGCTCCCTCAGAGCTACAGCAACACATCACACATTGTTCACAGCCTCAGTTCAGACAGGTTTTAACATTAGCCACTAAGTGCTTAGTGGTAGGCTCCTCCAAGCCACCTTCACTAGCTAGTTCATAAATTACACTGGAACAACAAACTATTACTACAGCTAAGCAGACAGGCTTACTCACTCTTAGACCCCACAGTGTGCTTCAGGATGGTTTGCATCCATCTCCAAGGGCTCTGGCTTTTGTGAAAACTGATTCCAGTGCTTCAGGGAACATTAGGCCAGTGCTCAAGACAGGGATCTTGCCACATCACGTAGGAATCCTTGAATATAAAATGCAAGCCAAGATTCAGAGCCATAGTCCAAAACATCTCTTGCTGACACCATGCTCAAAAAAGGCAGAGGAGCAAATAAACTCTGGTGGGTTTGCTGATTTTCCCCCTCAAAGAGAAGAGGCTAAATATTTTAAGATTTACACCTCCCTGGTGCTGCTACTTTCTTCCTTTCTTCCACCACAGGAGCCCGCATCTGAGCAGTTATAAATTCATCTACTTGTACAGAGCACTCTATACTCCTAAGAGTGAGAAGGCAAAACTGCTTGCAACTACCATGCCATGAGTTTTCTATAGACTAAAGATGCAAAGTAATCTTTTAAGTGCTTGTTATGTTTAAGCAAGCTGATGTATTTTTCTCTTTCCCACTAACATATCAGCATGAATTTTAAGCTGCTTCATGGGAAGATATGAAGGGAAGGCAGGAAGGTTGTCATCTATAGCGTACCACCTGTCAGGCTTAATGTGGGAAGACATCAGGTTTGCAGGTAGATTTTGAGCGCCTAACCCTCACAACCCAATCTCATCAGTGACTGGTGTCCTCTGCACAGAGCCAAGGACATGCAGAAGAAGAAGAGCTGAGGATAGGAGCAGCTGCAGGAACATGCCAGCTAGTCTGGTCACTAATCCAGTGTACATCACTCAGCTGTCCTTCCCATAAGCCCAGTTTCTCAGTGTTCATTTGTACACAGGGGTGATCTATTTGTGTTCTAGATGTCCTCACCTATCATGCCACGGATGCAAGGTTTTGATGGGGTTGTTTATGGGTCAGAGAAATTAAATCCTGTTTTCCAGCCCTTCACACAACTGAAATGAATGAGGAAATTTTGCCTGTGGTGTTCTGGACCATAACCATGAAATTTCAAAAAGTGTTTCAGTTTCTTAAGATCTAGGGATGAAATTTTGTATTATTGCATTTGAAATCAAATTCTCCTTGGTGCCACAAAAAACCTTCCTATATCTATCAATGGCATCAGGAAGAAAGTATTAGCCTTCTGTGCAGTAGCAATTTTCCATTCAATTAACCAGTAGGTAGAAAAAATCCTTGTGCTGGGGACTAGGGAAATTTCCACAGATGTCAGGGTTGTTCCCACTGAAATACGCCATAGCTGTTGTCTGGAGTGAATGCAGTCACCAACTTGAGATTAATGCACAACTAGTGACAGTATGATCAAGAAACAGAATGAAAGAGATCTGTGTTTTTTCCAACCCATAAAGTTGATGTTTGAAAGGAAGCATTCAATATAGACATGTAACTAACTGTTCCTGTCTGTAGCAGGAATTTTCTTATAATCTGTTTTGCAATCTAATACTGAGGGCTTTTCTAGACACTCCATGCAATACAGATTTTAGTGCATGTTTTAGTAGTAGCAAGAGTGAAGTCTTACTAGTCTTATTGTTTTACAAGACCCCTGAGGTCCCTGTGACAAATTTCCAATAACATGTAAGAAGATGGCCATTTCTTTATGACTGGACCCTGCATTAGCATCACTTCATAGATCAGAAACTATCCCTGCTTGCTTATTTTAATACTGCTCCCTTGTTTTCAGTTGCTTTAACCCAAATTTGCTTTCATGGAAACAGAAGCCATGCCATTTCCAGCCCAGGTGATGAGGGAAATTTACCAGTATATCCCTCTGGAAGGGAATTTACCAGTATCTGAGTCAGAGCATCATGGCTCTTTTCCACTGTGCTTAACTGCAGCCTGGCCTCCTTTGTCATATGATTCATGTTTTAGGTCTTCCTCTACACACTGTTCCTAGGCACTCCTCCTACTTCAAAAAAAAAGCTGTCATTTTGGGTAGGATATTCCTTTTCCCATCACTGCCAGGAAACTGCCCTTTACAACACATCATGCCTAAATGAAAAATCTCTCCACCCCCACTTCTGCATAGAATTGAAAGCATTTGGCTGGGCTTGGTGGTCACCTCCACCTCCCTCAGACTTCTTCACAATGTTCCCAGCCTATTTCTGATTTCAGAGCCATAAAAAACACACAATAACATCAAACAAGTTGTGTTGGAAGGGACCTCTGGAAGGCATCAGATCTAGCCTTCTCAAAGCAACATCAACTTTGGAGGCAAATCCAGGATGGAGGGAAATGAGAGAGAATGGGGAGAAAAGGCTGTGAAGAAAAAAGGGCAAGGAGAGAGACATACACAACAGACATGGAGAGAAAGTTCACTTCCATTCCTATTCCTAGATAGATGCATAAAACACAGAAGAGAGAGAAAAATCTTAAATATCACTAATCTTTTTATTAGCTCACATTTTCTGCCAGTGACCTATAACTTCTGACCTGAGAGCTAGTCAGACAGAATCCTTCCAGTTTCCACAGTAGACACTCAGCTCAAATACACAGTTAAGATTCACAGTACTATTTCTGCATAAACATAGACAGTTTCTAGAAACTGCTGTTGACTTTCACCACTGTCCCACTGTTGCTTTTTGCCTCTGTCAAGGTGTAATTTTATGGCTACCTCTTACATACCCTTTAATACACCTCTCACAAAGGCAGCTGTGAAGCTCAAGATTTCTGTTTGTACACTGAATTCATCACATGAAGCAGAAAAGGACACCAAATGGGAAATATAAAGTTAGAAAAACACTTAAAGAAGAAGAAAAACAGATATGCAGATTCAGCTTTTCAGAGCTGACTGCCATCCATGCAGAGGGTCAAATCATGGCCCTTTCTGAATTTAGATCGGTCTTCTACAAACCTATTAATAGCTTAATGAGTTGAGAATTATATAAAACCTGATATGTTGTTAACTTCTGTACTGCTGTTGGGTCGTCAGGTACAATCTCCACTGAAAGAGATTTGTTTCCTTTTTTCTTAAAGAATTTATTTTCTTTTGTAACAATGTAGAAGCAAAGTTCTTTAATAAGTCTAAAGTTATTGGGAAAAGCATAGACAAACAACTCATTATATCTATTTGCATAAGACAAAAGACAAATGAATTTAAACCAAACCTACTTTGTAATGTTCAGCAAGTGTAAAATTAAAGAAAAACATGCTTGAAAGTAAACTACTGCAACACTATGACAATTCAGAACAAAGTCTTTCTCATCAGTGCATGACCAATGTGACTATTTTCTTGGAAAAAATACTGAGAGGGTGCCCTCATTCACAGCATGGCTTACACCTGATCAGCCAGCAATACAATATGACAAGTAACTTACTCTAGTTCACCATGAAATCCTCAGACCTAGATAGGATCAATAACTTACATACACATCCTTTGATAAAGCTCTTGATCAATAATGTTAATGATGATTACTGATGATACTTCTGTGGAGAACACTGTATCTGTAGAATTGTATTACAAATGTAGTAATAATTTACCCTGCTAGGACATGTCCAGAGAAAACTATTTTTCTTCCTTGCCCAGCTATTCCTCAGTTTCCTAAGTCAAAGCAGAGCCTGCATGTGATATAAGTTCATCTGGAGGGTTTTTTTTCATTGTAAAAGAGTTTTAAAGGTGACACCAGGTGGTTATATTCTGCACACAGGAGCATTTGGTAGTTTGTAAGATAAGGAAACTGGTTTCCATTTCCCTCAAATTACTAAGTATTTAAGAAAATGCAATCTGCAAAAACCCAAGTGAGATATTAATTTTACTTCAAAAAGGGCCTTATAAATAAAAACAAAGAAAGAAATAATGAAAGTGAAGTTTACAGATCTGGATATGCAAAGACATTCTCCTTTAAAAGGCTAATTTCTCACATCTTCCAGTAAGAAACAGTAGAAACTGTGAGATAACAGGGATGTCAGACAAAGTCTGGGGATTAAGTTATTTTCCTTTCACCCTTACATGAATAAATATTAGCTATTCAGTGTATTCCTGTCAGCGTATTGCACTCTCAGTTGTTAATAACAAGATACCAATTAAAATGCAAAGTCAATGGGAGACAAGAATCGCCCTGTGACTAGACTGTGAGGAGTGCAGGATCACCCAGGTTAATCTGAGTTTGGAGCTTTGATAGAGCTAAGTGCTGGGCAAGATCAGATGGTACAGGAGATAATTAGAAAACATTAGAAGGAGGGCTTCTCATTTTTGCATTTTGCAAGAAGGTTTAATGACTCCCAGAGCATTAGAACATAACATGTATCTTGTTGAGAGAATACAAATCCAGTGTTGCTACAAAATAATTGTTTGATTAGACTGAGGGGATGGGTGAAGAGAGAGAATGGGAATTAATATTCATTTTGCATTGTCTGAATAGCCTAAGGGATATATAATTTAATTAGGTCTATGTCTATTTTTAAGAGACGTCGTATTCATAGCTAAAGAAGAAAATGTCTGTGTTCTCAGACAGTTAAGCAAGAAGAGTGCTGACCTTCACTGTGCTTTCACAAAAATAAATAAATAAAAAGGGCCATGTAACCGATTTCCTAAAGGCAGTTGAGATCCGTTTGAATGAATTATATGGTGAACAGCAGTTGCAAATGCGAAATGAGAAGATAACATCCTGGAGTTAAAGAACATTCAGACAATGGGCACAGGAAAATTGATTACACTGGCTCAAATGCATTGAGGTAGTACTGAGAAGTGGGACTTCAACTAGAAATTTTCACAAAGCACTTTTGAATTTATTTATATGCATTTGTATGTAGATAATAATCTTCAAATTGGCACTGAGGGCCCGCTATAGGAGTAGCTAATGCCCATGCTATTTTCTTCTTATCCCAGTAGAACACCTTGAAGGGGTTAGCAGGAGAATAATGATGAGCATACGCAGTCATAATAAGATCAGAGCCTTGTGGAAAAGCAACCACAAAGAGTAAGGTGTGAAGGTTCAGAGTTAAAAATCCATGGGTGCATGTCCCCTGTGGATGCATCTGTGCAAACTGAAGTTGCAGCTGCCTTCAGGTGTCTTGCCCAGTGGCTAACACAAACACGTCCCTGACCTTTCCATGTGAGCCACCAAGACCTTGAGTCTTGCAAAGGACTTGGCTCTTTTTGATTTAAAAACAAAACAAAAATTAAACAAAAACAAAAACAAAAACCAAAAAAAAAAACAAAAAAACACCAGCTCTGAGACAGAGTTATCTTCCTGTGAAAAAGTGGTGAAAACCTAGAGACAACTTTTTAATTAGCTGAGAGGAATGCATGGAAGGATGCTTATGGAAGGAGAAAAGGAGGATTCTCAGGAAAAGTAGATTTTTATTTAAAAGTATTTACATGTATGTATGTAGGTATGTACGTATGATGAAAGTAAAATGATTGAGCTGTGAGGAGAATGAAACAACAATAATTATGTATTTCTGCACAGAAGGCAAACACTAGAATGAAAATGAACATTTGCATGTCAACTTAATACATTTTGCAGTTAATATTTTGAAAGGCATAAGTTTCTGTAATGAAAGTTTAGATCTGCTTTACTGGTTTTATAGGACAGAGGCTACTAAATAATGTCTTGGAAACTAAAAAAAATAACTGCTTAGCTTGTGCCACATTACTAAAAGATGTCTTAACAAAGGAACTAAGTGGCTTGTTTTGCCTTGTTTATTCTGCTAAAACTTATAAATAATCCCTTCTTGATGAAAGTGATCATCACAATTAAATCACAGCTCCCTGTAGTCATTGACCTAAGGATGAGGGCTTTGTACACTCAGCCAAATTCCCCAACATGGTAGATGCCTTAGTATCTGCGGAGGTTTCTTGTCAGTCCTGGGGAGAACCCTCTGATTTATGTCAAGTACAAGTGGACAAAACTACCAGCTTCTTTTTCATCATTTCTCAAAGTTAATTCTGTGCAGATCACTTTCCCGTATACGTGTACATAGACACAAACATTTTTCTGCTGTCACAAGAAAGAGAATTTTGAGGATGCTGTGAGGTGATGGGTTCAGATCCAGACTTGTTTTCTTATGAAGGAAAGAAAGTGAAGACAGTGAAAGGAGAAAAGTCCCAAATTTATCTGGGGGTAAAAAAGTAAATAAATAAATAAAAATTTAATTCTAAACCTTACAATACAGTTGTCATAGGACACACCTTCCCTGTGCATGTAGAGTAGCAACTCCAAACCTCATCTCTGAGTAACCAGGTTCACCACTAAACTTCTGATATGTACACCATGGTCTTTACTCCTAGAGTGTCTTATTTAGGCTTCTCCAGCATGACATCCTTGTCTCTTGAGCTCATTCAGTCTACCATCAACATCCAAAAGCCACCTTCTCTATCAGCCTGTACCAGTCATTGTTCATGGCTGTACATGTGCCTCCCTGAAAAACATGTGTCTCTACCAAAACACTTTCCTGTCTAGCCCGTATGTTGCATAGGTAGAATAAGATATCCTGGTATTTCATCCTGAGGCTCTTTCCACCTACTGCATTTGTGCACAGGCTGACATTCCTGGCTTGAGCACAACAACAACAACAACAAAAATTGAATTGTGGCTGGTTTCTGCCTTTCTTCAGCTATGCAGCAACAGCTGCAGAGAAGCGGAACTGTGCATTCATGGCTGCTTCTTGGTTTTGATGCCACTGTCTGTCCCAGTTCATGGTGTTCTGCTTCACAAATAGACCAGCTATTTTTTACCTACTAAAACCCTGTATAAACACTGCAGTTGCTAATCCTCATGATTGTGGAAAGGAAAAACCACTGAAGCCTCAGAACCCTTCCTGAAGTTTTGCAGGTTCTGGGAGGCACTGTGGGGGGATGTTTATCCCAAACCCATTTATAGGGAGCCTGATGCATGATTATTAAGTGCTTCACCTCAAAAATGTGCATTGCAAAGTCCTACCTAGCACAAGTGCCCTGAAATGGCTTACATTAGCTGGTCAGAAAGCAAACTGTATTCCTGAATCCCTTGCAGTTTTCTTTGACAGACGGACTCTCTTATTTTTGCCAGCCTTTCTTATAGTCCTACAGGAATAAAAGAGACCAGCTTTATGGATAGTTGGATCACGATAGAACTAACACAGAGAAGACCTGGTCTGTCAGAAAGAATGTGTGATATTTCCATGCCTTAGCAGCAATTTGAATTACAGATTCAGACAAAGCAGCCTGTTGTCTATGGTTTAGAATTTTATTTGCATGGAAGAGGCAACTTTCAGGAATGAAGTATGCATATAAAATAGAAAGCAGAGGGAGGAAAACAGGAGGTTGATCAAGATGCAAGTGAATATTTATGTCAATTCCACACTGCTTTGCTTTAATATATGTTTGCCATGGCACATTAGGCCTTTGAAATACATTGGCATGCTGCAATGACCAGCTCACTAAGCTGCTCCAGCTTTGTAGGAGGCACATTTGGTCCCCTTTGGCCATGGCCTGCACCTCAGCCCAGCCTAGGACCTCCTGGAGACGGGCTCTTTAGCAGGTGTAGCACACACACTGCAGACGCAGGTAAGCCTGGTGATTTTTTCACAAACATAGATGTTGTTATTCCCACTTCTGTCACAATTTAGGAAAGGATTTGGGATTTTTTTCTAATATCTGTGAAATCCTCTCTCCCTTAAGGGAAAACGGGAGAGCAGCAGCAGAACCAGACCAGATTTTTTGGCTCTTGTTACAGCCTTTTTCTCCATGCAGGCAGCAAAAGAAATAGCTAGGAGCCCTCCATGTGGGCAGTGCAAAGGCTGTCATTTTGAATTCTCCTGGATGTGCAACTCAGAATGCTCAGCAAAATGCAGATCTTCCCTGTGGCTAATCTCTCCCACCACTAAATAAAATTTCTGACATCCTGCCTAATGACAATGGCTTTCTAGCCAAGAGAAATATTGGTCATATCCTTGTGCATACCAAAGGACATTAGGCAGGGGCCTTGGCAAATCTGGTGGGGATCTTTGCAGAGTCACACAGAAGTAACTCCATCAGAGATGCTAAATCCTGTCACATCCACTACTATTTCAGGCCCTCTATATTCAGAAAAGGGCAGCAGCACAATCCTATAAGGAGACACAGACTCTTTGGAAGAGGAATTCAGAGGAAGACTCCTTAGGGGACTCCTTAGAAGAAAACCTCATTGTTGCTCCTTCCTCTACTACCACCCTAGTTGTTTCAGCACAGTTGGCTCTCACAGTGGTTACCTGGGAAAAGCCAGCAAGCCAGCCCCGGTGAGCTCACCCACTAAAGGCAAACCATGGGATCGCAGTAAAACAAGATCCTTCAATGTCTCCAGGCTCATTCCATAGAGGAGCAGATACATATCAGGTTCATGGCTCATTCCTTGCTCCATGCAACTGCCAAGGAAGATGTCTTCCACAGCCATTCATAGTCTACCTCATGGCTGTACAGCAGAATGTCCTTTGAAAGAATCACACAAGTCTTCACCTCAGACAGATACTAACTTTGTTGATGAAGGCAGTTAGAAGAGCAGAAAGATCCTTGCAGTCTGTGGGATATGCTTCACTTGGGAAGAGTTACATCCCACAGGCACAGTGCTTTCACCTTCCTCCACAAAACAGGCTCCAGTATAAAGTATCAGATTATTTGTGTTCAGATCTCCCTGGAAACAATGCATTCCCAAATAAATTGGATACTGCATTACATCTCTCTTCCACTGGGGAGGAGAGGGAGACAATAAATTTAGAAACAAGCCAAGAGTGACACAGAAGACAAATGAAAATGAAATCAGAGTGAGAACAAGGCAGGCTCATAACAAAAGCACATCCCACTGAAGCCACCTTCACATATATACTTTTCCCTCTAGCTGCAGCCATTTTGCAGAGTTTTATTAAAATAGCACCTCTGCAGAGGAATTACTCAAAAGAGAGAGTAGATTTTTCAGAACCAGTGAAAACAAGCCCCTACAAGAGCAGTTTTCTTTCCGAGACAGGAGTTCTTTAATTCCTTTCTCATCTTGATCCATAAGCAGGGATAAGATAGAGCAAGCCACAGCAGAGGTCTGTGATGGTGCTGACATCTCTCTTGGAAATGCACTGGCCAGTAAACAGACTAGTTAAACGACTGAAGACACTGCTGCTAATGCCTTGCAACCCTGAACCAGGAGGCAACAAATATCCTTTTTGACGTGGGTAACGGGGACATGCTGAAAAAGCACTTCATTGACAGTTTTCTGTTGTTGGCTTTGGGCAGCATTTCAGCAATTTGAACAGGAGGAGGAGTGGGAGGAGGTGTGGTCTCTGTGGGCAGCTTGCTGTCTGTGGGAATAAAGCAGAGCAGATGCAACCCTTGTATGCAGCCGATCATATTTCCTGGCACAAACATCCAGAGATATTTGAATTGCAGATTTATGGCTCTTCATAGTTCTTCTCTTTTTTTTATTTTTTCCAATTGAAGTGTTAATTCTAGGGAGGTTTGTTGGGTTGTTTTGGTTTGGGTTTTTTGCTATTTTTTATATAAACTATGTAAGAGGCAGGAATGAGATGCAATTCTACTGGAGAAAAATAGGAATACTACTTCTAATTCAAATCATCAGTGAAAATTACAGTTAGTACCCAACAGGGTAAGTTCTGCAGGTTTCCTTGATCTACAAAGCTGTGCATGAAAGAACTGTACCTGTTTTCTTCAGTGATGAAGTGTTCTACCAGGTGTTAGTAGCTATGGCCTTAGCTCTCCATAGACTAAATGACTTCAAGACCTGTAGGAGCAATAAGAGGATCTCAGCAAAAGCAAAAGTGGACCTAATTCATTGTCTCTCAGTCTTTATGGGCTTTCTCTCAGAGAAAAAAAAAAAAAAAAAAAAAAAAACAAAAAAAAAAAAAACCCAAAAAAAAAAAGTTTTCTTTGGCAACCAGCACTTTCTGACATCTGATTGCCAGACACCAGGAGCAACTGTCTTTTCAATGCCAAAGCAAATTCCTAACCCTACAATGACTGTATCAATAAGACATTACCAATACCCTTGGAAGTTGGATTCAATCTTGTATATTACATGACCTCTGAGAGACAACTCACCAAACCAACACAGAAGTATGTTTTACTGCCTTCACAGTTAAAAAGCATATCTGTTCCAATGATGCATATGGTCAGAGACTTACTGCTTTGTGTTTTCCTTCCCAAAACTATCTGTCCAAAACTATGTTAATAGCTTTCTCAGTTGGAGCTACAGTGTAATTTTCTGGGAACAGGTACTCGGATATCTAGGGAAAATGGAACTCCTGCAGAAGGCTGCATCTGTGTCATAGTGGGCTTAGGTAACACTACTGCTTTGTGCTGCACCATGACTCTTCATGAGTGTGATAGGCAGAACATAAAATATACCATCTATTTCTTACCCACCAAATTTAACAGATAAGGTGACCTGCAGATCATCTAAGACCACTTCTAGTCCATTAGGGACCAGTAGAGAATGGGACAGGCTGAGCCTACACTGCTTAGAAGGTCTATGGGAGCACTTTGAAGGTCTTCTGCACCATTTCTTGGGAGTGTGAAGAGAGTGTGAAGGAATGGAACCTCAATGTTTAACATGCTTGTGTCCCGTGTACAACCTGGGACATGGGAATGAACTTGGGAATGGAGAAGATCCAACAAGAGAAAAGTAGAAAGGCAAGGAAATCTCCTATCTGACGAATGTTCTAAAAATATCCCAAGCAAAAGAGCTTCTGACAAGAGCAACAAATTTAAATATAGAGAGAGGGAGATAAATAAGGCCCCCACGGAGCATCTAGCTATGGCTCAAGCTGAATAATAGAAGCATGAGAACTGAACTCTAAATCTGACATTAATGCTCAATGCACCACCCATTACCATCAACATATTTGTTGTTCTGCTAAATTGAGATACTGTATCTTTGAAAGGAAATCTCTCTTCACTGGAGTTTCTGGCATTCTGCAAGATCTCCTTCTAAAAGGTAGTTCATTCCAACATCCTTTGGAAAAAGATTAAGGGATCAGAGAGCAAAACCATCACAACCTCCATAACATTATAACTAAATCCCTTTACCCTAAATAACAAGCTTTCTACACTAAGCCTGGCTTGTCTGAAAGCTAGAGTCTAGAGCTACTTTAAATCTTGTAAGCAAAAGAAAGCATATTGTTCGTATATTTCCCTTTATTTAAAGCCTCCAGACAATCTCTGTCACAGAACTGAACCATCACTCTGGTTTCAGACAATTCAACCAGGTAATTTTCCTGCAGTTCTCTGGCTGACAGTACTTACTGCAGGCAGAAAATAAATGCTTCATCAGGGAAGGTGAAGGGGCAGAAGAGGAAGGAAAGAAGGAAAACAGATAATTTTTGCAGATGTGCTTAATTCTCCCAGCTACATTTCTGGGTCTTCCTCTCTGCTACCTCCTTTCCTGTGTCATCAGCATCTGCAGGAAGCAGGAAATAAACTGCTATAGGAACACATGAACATAGTTTTCACCCTCTTCCACTGAGAAAAATTCTGTCTCCAAACTTGAATTAATAAATCCGCCTCATTCATTATAGCACATAAGAGGGTTGACACCTGTTGCAAGGAGGGATGTAATTAGTACTATTCTTGAACAGGAATAGGAGGATTGTAGAAGTATAATATGTAAGAGCAATAACATCTCTCTTACATTTGTTATTTGTTTATGGGCCATGGAAATATCAGTTCTTGCCTTCATCAAAATGAGCACTCTGAGCTGAGATGAAGCTAAGTAAGCAATAGCGATGTCAGATGAAACCAATTCTATTATTCGTTTGTGTAAAAGTTACCAGCCCAACTCATCCATTTTTACTGGATTTTACTGGTTGCAACAGTTAATCCTTCCTTACTATGGCATAAGTGATAATGATCCCTGGAGTTTTCATAAAATGTGGTGATTTCAATTCTGACCATTTTTGTAGTACGTAGCTGGGACACTCCCAGTTGCATTACATCCCAGTCTTTTTATTCCACTTAAGATACCTCTGACAATCTAAAATGGCTCTGAAATGCCCAGATACACATTTATTTATTAAGAACATAATTTCTTTATTAAATACCTAAGATAAAGAAATAACAAAATATTCTCATATAAAAACATTCATCTAAGATTGTGAAAACATATTTTAAATTAAAGTAATAATGTTGATAAAATAGTCTAGTTATTAAATAAATATAACTTGTGAAAGCTAGACAATAGCTAACTAAGTATGAGTACCTTAGACTTACCTTTGGCCTGGCTTCATATGTGTATTCTACATACCCCTGGTATGATGTCCCGTGAGAAGACACAACACAAAATGCAAGCCACATTGTATCAGGCTTGACTTTCATACCCAAGACTGAGTTTTCAAAGCTGTCAGGAAGTGTATATATGTATGTGTGTGTAAAATTATAATATTCTATGTAGAAAAATATATACATGTTTGTGTAAATAAATAGCACAATGAGCACAGAAAACAGTGGAAGAACAGCCTGGCTTTTATATGATCAAAGGCAATGGTACCCTTGAAAACTAAATCACTTGCTTCAGTAGTTTCATAACTGGATACCTTTACCTCCCCATGATGTTTCCCCCCACATGAAATGGCAATGGCATTGGTTTCTGTCACACAAATAGATTCACAGGCTTAATTAACACTGGAAAGTTTGCTAAGCACAAGGACTAATTATAAATGCAGCACAAATCACTCTCACCCACACCCTCCCACTGTCTTTCCCACTAGCTGGACAACACATTCCAGCAGAAACTGCTTTTGAAGCTGACACAAATATGACACTTGCCAAAACTGCTTGTTCATCATGATGTCTCTTCTATAGAAACAACTTTGACCTCTCCAGCCCACTTACTTTTAGGATTTATCAAGGTTTGAAGAGAAGAAAGAGGTCCATGACCGAGCAGGATCAATATGTTGAGTGGAGACTGCCGCAGCCTACATCCAATGAGTACAGAAATGATGTCAAAGAAGCATCCATGCTGCTCTACACAGAGCAAGTCCTATGCAAGGGGGAAACTTGAAGACAGTTAGGCACCCTATTTCTGACACTTTCAGTTAGCACCACCAATTTTCTATAGTTTCTTTTTTTTTAACTATTTTTTAAGTCCTTTTAATTTCAAAGAATCTCAGATTTCTCAGTGATCAAAAGTTTTTAGATTTAGAGAGTGTAATTTCACCTTTTTTTTTCTTAAACTTTTCTTCTTTCTGTATAAGCACTGGAGAGCTATTTGCTGGTCTCTAGACACTTCTGTTTTCCTGATGCCTTAGCAGAAGTCACAACAGGGACCTCCAAACACCAAGAGAGAGCAAAGACCATAAACAGTTGTACAGCATGGGAAACCCTTACTGAAAAGTAAAGAGAAGAGCTGTGAACATCTGGCATCACAGGCAGTGTTCTGAATACTCTGAATTTATATTGCTTTATGTGCACAGCAGTGATTGCTTAATATCCTCCACAGCCTCCTGCCAAGTAAACACCCAAGAGCAGTAAAACACTTCTGTTGGACCTTTCCAGGCTGACATTCCCCATGCAAAAGAACATTGTTATAGGCAGCTTTTCATCTAGTGACCCTTTTTCCCCAGCTCACTGGTGGGGTCATTTTACTCTTGTGGTAAAAAGTACCTCTGGAGCCTGCTTTAGGAATGGAGAGAAGCTGTAGAGGGGATTTAAACAACTGTTCCACTTTAAAAGGTCTCTTCTTGATGCCAGAACAGGAGAGAGAGGTGTGTTACAGGCCGTCCCCAGTGCCCTTCCCCAGCTCCCAGTCCCTGGTGCACTGTGAGAGGCTCTAAACTCGTGCCCAGTAACATGGCAAGGGAGCACCCACTAGGGAGGTGTGTGCCATTGCACAGCTGTCCTTCAGCTAGACCAAGCAAACACATGTGCAAGCTGGGCATTGAATCCAGCTGCCTTTCAGCTGCCTCCTGTGACAGCCACACATTCCGCCTGTGAAGAAAATTATGCAAACAAGCCTGAGAGAGAACACAACAATGATTTTTATATACATATGTAATATTCATTTAATTATAACAAGCACTTTGTTAAATAGCCTGAATCCAAAAAGGGAAGAGAGGAAGGAATCAGTGGATGTTGTGGGATTTTTGTCATCTTTATGTATTTATCTATTTATTTGAAATACCAACTAAAAGTTGAAATCTGTCATTCAGTTTGCCAGAAGCTGAACTTGTTTTGCATTTGACATACATACATTTGCCATTGTTTCTAAACCTTGCCTTGGGAGACCTGTAAATAGGTGGTTCAAGAATAATTTTTCCTTTGTTGTTGTTCATGCTCCATGTAAATTAGTACAGTATCAGCCTATTTCTCTGATGTTTACACCTGTGCAAACAACATAAGACAACACTGCAAGACAAAATCTAACACCCAAACCCTCTGTGGTAGGTAGGCACTTCACTTACATGGATTTTTTCAGAAAACAGATCATCAACACTTTGGGAGATTGGTTCTTATGGTGCAGACTTGAATTATAATTTATTGGACCCGGCTAGTACAGCAGAGTAATGCTAAAAAGTGGATAAGATAAGTAAAAGCCTATTGAAAATATATAATATGCAAGTTATAAATAATATTTATTGATGCTTATGAGGAAGAGTCAGATATCCCAATTAAAAAATGATATTTTGATTTAATTGAAAACCAGAATTGATATGCAAGAAAACACAACTGGGCTTATATGAGAAATTCTGTCTTCATATTTGTCTAGAAATTGTGGCAAGCTCTTGATGGAAGAAGCATGAAAAAAAGATTTCCCCCTTTGAGAATAAGACTGTCATCACAATATGACCCCTTCTGTTTCTAATAAAGATCAAGGCTGCACTTTCACTGAAATACCTCTGGAGAATTTGCAGGTGTAAAGCATAGCGGAGAAAACGTCCTTTCTTTGCTTCCTTGGAACAGATCTTTGGCATGAAAGTATCTCTTTCATACAACTGACTGCCAAATTCACTGCAGGATTCTTCTGGGAACTGAATGGATTCTGGGCATGCCACCCCAAAACACTGCCTCATTCTCCACTGTTCTTCCTATCCTCAAGAAAGACACCAGCACTAAGACACCTGCTTCATAAAGGCTGTTAGATAGTTACCAGCTCAACGTAATCTGCACTTATCATCACGCAGTTGGGGTCTTCAGGCTCTGCCAGACAGCAATTATCAAAGACATAATGACAATAGAACTTTAAAACTTAAACGTTACCCCTTCTGCAGAGCTCACACTCATTTTGGGAGACCTTGAGCCTCGTGACTTAATTTAAAGGTGTGCAGTGCCCAGGCACTCAGTAGTGAAAGACATTCAGTAGCGAAAAACAGTGAATCGTTAGTTCAAACCCTTCTGCAGTGCTAGTGCCAGACCAGTGTTGTGATCCAGTGGGTGTTTCACAACCAGGCAGATGTTTGTTGGCACTCCCAATGCACAAGCCAATGCTCAAAATGAAGAAAGAGAAGTAACAATGTTTAGTTTTCTTGCTGTGCAGGATGCCACATCAGAGCAGGCAGTTGTTGCCTACAATCTACATAGCTTTGCCCTGCGTCTAAAAAGAACAAAAACAAAGTAATCCAGCTTTTTTGTTTGTTTGTTTGTTCTGTTGTTTAAAAGGGTCTGTGTGATTCTGAGAGAGGATGACACTGTCTGTGTGCCAGGCTACCTCCTATGTCATGGGATCATGAAGATGCAGCTTCTCTGCAGGGAGAAGTACGGATGGCAATGCATTATTGAAGAAAAGCATAGTGCTTTGGCTCAGATGTCGATTCCCATTATAAGGCAATGCTGTGACAATGTTCTGGTAATACAAAGCATTTTGGCAGTGTTTTGCTTCATTGCCCTTTTTAATAAAATAGGGGAGAAAATAGTAATGATAAATCTGCTTAGTGAATTAACTCAGTTGATAGTCCTATTTCTTATATCCAGACCACAGAAGAGTCCTCTTGACCACCAGACCTTGCACCTGCTCCTACTTTGTGACTTCTTCTGCTCCCTGAAAGGCAATGTGATCTGCATTGCAGATGATCCTTTAATCCTCAGGTCCTACTGAAGCATAGCATTGCTTAGAGCTGGCTTGATGGAGTCATGGCTGTTCAGCATGATTTGAGGCCATGAACACACATCATCTCCTGCCTACAAATATATCTACAAGTTACTGCCCCTCTGCCACCTCCACCCTCTGTCACTGCTTTCTTGAAGTCTTCTATCTGAGGTATTGTGTTAGCATTTTCTATTTTAAACAAAATCATCAAGCATCTACTGATAACTCTCTTTTAGTGAACTGTAAGAGCAGGGATGGTCTCTGTGAGTGCCAATGTCAGCAGAGATGGGGGGAAAGTCACCTCTTGCAGAGGGATGCATGGAACAACCTTGGAGAGGTGGGCTCTGTTTCCCACCAGCAACCACTGCCTGATCAGGTAGGTCCATGCCCTTTTTGTTGACTGTCTCGATAGACAGAAATGCCAGCCTGTTCAATGAACACAGCATTTATTACAACTGAGGAGCAAATTCACCCCAGGAGAGGCCAAGCCCCAACACATATATGGGATTACCACATGATATAAACCAGCACTCCCTCCCTTCCATTATAGAGTGCGATGTTATAACATTGCACAAGAGTTTGGTGCAAGCTCCCACTGAGGTCCCACTGATGCTCAGGAAACAGAGCTTCTGCCCAATTTATGCCGATACAAATTTAATCTTCATGTAAAGCATGCCAGCTAGTATTCATCCTCAGATTAAATCCTTAGAAAGTGACAGGTCAAATACGCTCTGAAGAAAAATACTAGATTATATCCTATCCGTTGATTTCATCACCTGCTCATTTTGTCTCAAACAAATTAATTAAACCCTTAGTTAAACTGAATTAGCTCCCCTGCTGCAGTAGCTACCCCTGGTGCAAGGCTTTTTTAAAAATCAGGGCACACATAGGCAAATTCAGGAGTCAGTAATCAATCAGCTGTCCCTTGAGAAACAAATTTAGGGCTTTGACTCTCCTCACAGTTTTATGATCTTATCTTTCCACTGAAACTGTTGAGGAGGGGGCAACAAAAAAGCTTGCCATGTCAATATCTTGGTTCTACTTCTCTCTGTCACATATTAGTGCTGTTTTGCAGCTAGTCTTCCACCCTCCTGCATTCTTTGTCCAGTACTCAGACATTTGGCCATGTAAATTATTTCCTTTCCAGTTCTGAAAGAAGTATAGAAAAATACATTATGCTTTTAGAAAAATCTTGCATATGAATTAATTCCAACTACCTGGTTTTCTGGTTCATGGGAAATATACAAGAGAAGGAAAATCATCACTGAGATTTTGCGTGGGTCACTTAGCAACCAAGTACTGACCACAGAATCAATTTCCATTTGGCACCAAAGATCAGGTGTAGAGAAGGAACACAGAGAGAAACATTCTTTCAAAATTGGGGCAGTTTGGATTAAAATTGTTGGAGTGTGTTCCTGAGGTGAAAGAGGGAAAAGGGTATTTTTTTCCACATCTTCTTTTCTTTAAACTTGTATTAGATTCTGAAATGAGTCCCAGCAGGAAGAACAAAACGCACATTTGAGAGAGAGGGAGGTTTCTATACTAACATGGGATTTCTGTTGGTTTTGATGGCTGAGGAGTTTGGGTTAGGGATTTTTTTTTCTGGGAGAAACATCATCTTTTCTTAATCTTGGCATTTCAGGCTCACAAGTGCAGCTTCTGCTTGGAAAAAATAATGTTAAAAAAAAAACATGGAAGCAGGTTTTTTTAGTAACATGGATAGCAGAGATCAAGAAATGAGAAACATTGCAAGGAGGGGGCACATTCAGAAGGCAAGAGATCCCTCAGAGGAGCTCTTGTGAGCTCCAGGAGATACAGGGCTTCTTCATCAATCCCTGACTCTCTGCACTTCTGCTCTAGTAGTTCAGTAATGTTTCTCCCCACTGAAATCTCTGCATTAGGAATTCACACAATACCAAGTGAAGTATGTGAGTGCACTTCCCTGGAGAGGGGTGAAGTATCAGAGGTTACTCAATCATGCTGAAAGGTCATTTAAAAATGCTGGACATTTAGACTTTCTGATTTGCCTTCAGATGGTTACAGCGAGTTGAGCACTAGCTTTTTGTGGTACCCTGGACGAATCAAACACCAGCTATGCAGAAAAAAATGATATTTACTTCATAGTGACCTTTTAACTCACCAGATCCTTGGAAGAAAGCTAATGTGTGTACTCTGATCCAAACGCCCATCACTGTTTTTGAAGATCCATGTATATTTTACTCTGTGTTGTGAAACAGTAGGGTGAGCACTAAAAGAAAAGCTGCCTTTAATTCTGATTTAGCAAGATATCACCATCATCTTTTTCAAGGAGCTCTCTGAGCACTTCTTTTCCTTTCATAATCTGAAAGGTCATTTTAATTCATGGCCCCTTTAACATTATTAAGAGGTTTTTTCCTGAAGGAAAGCTCTTTTTTTTTTTCTCCACATCATTCATTCCAAAATGAATGGACCCTTTTATACCAAGATTATACTTTGTCACTGGTGTTACTCTAGTACTGCATTCAACTATACTCACCATCCCTATTACCCTTAATAAAACTATTTCTGCATTTATTATTATATTTTATTTAGTACTTCCCAAAAATAGAAGAAAAAAAAAGTATTCCGAGAAATCAATGTTAGGAAAACGCATGTAATTAATATTTTTCAACTTTATTGATACAGAGATAGTTGAAATTCAGTTAGCAACAGGGAATTATTTCTGCCGCACACGATTATCTCTGAGCATAAATTCTCTAATTTTGATTGCTGGGAATGTGATTATTAAATTCACAGATCTCATCACCATTTATCTATGAATGAATGTATTACACTGCCAAATTTTAAATACTTTTAGCTGTAAAATATCCTGCCAACAAATTTATTCAGTTTCTGTAAATATGGTCAAAACTTCACAGGCCACTGTGGGTTATAAGACTTGAAGACACTTACAGGATTACTTGTAGCTTATTTCTAGGTTTCTAGTACTTCTCACTTCAAAGTGATTATAGAGAATTAAGAAAGAGAATTATAGAGAATGTTGGGATTATAGAGAAATGCAGCTTTTAATTACCCATTTTAAAAGAGATCCCTTCACCATTATCAGACCACACAGGATTTACTCCAATTATTTTAAAAGATAAATATTTCCTTAAAATAAGTTTCAAGTAATTCTGCAGTGCCACAATTAGCCTGGATCCTGAAAAATCACATGGCATACTCGATGTAGTGTGCAGGCTGCAGGAGATCGCTCAGTCTCACTGAATGTAAACTACTCAGCTGAGTCTTGAAAAGGGAAGTTTTACACTGTCTGTCTCTGAGCATTAATTTAGATGCAGGATAAAATTATAAATATTTGTACCTTGGTTTGAGAACCACCATTTTAAAATGCCATAAACACCAGAACTGCCATTTTCTAGGGCAGGAGCAGCAACTTTCTTTGTTTGTCAAAACTTACAGAAGTGTTATCATGAAAATTTTTTGCTTGGAAGGTATCTCCTGGCATCCTCAAGTTATCCATTCAGTTAAAATGAAAACTTTCCAAATGAAACAACCTCATGTCTTCTCCTCTACTTTTATCAGGAAGGCTAACAGCTACGTAGAGTTCTCTGTGAAATAATCAAAATTTTGACTGATTTCTCCTCTTTTAAATAATATCCAGCTTTGTTTCACAGGCAGCAGCTCTTGTAAAATGACAAGTCTGAACACTGACTTTTTCTACTTGTGGCTTTTCTTTTTTCTTCCCTAACTTCATCCATATAAAAGAATTTGACTCAGTTCAGGTTATTGCAAAATTGCTTCTCAGCAAAAACCAACTGCCTGCAAGTTTTTCTCTGGTTCTTTACCAGAACCCATGGGAACTTCAGAGCATTTCTCATTATCTATCACAACATAACTGCTTGTACAATTCAGTAGAGATAGATTATTCTGTGCATATTTCACACCTTCATACAACCAGTTCCATTTTTTATTCAGTAAAGAAAGTGCTGGCAGATGACAGTTTTAAATGGCAACCAAAAATCAAAATGAACCCCATCAGTTTCTATTCAATTGTGTATGCACTCTCTGACACCCTTTTTCCTGGCAAATAGAAAAGGAGCAATCTGGTTCAGATAACTTTAGCCCGTTACTCTGGGATAACTTCAGCCAGGGTTTCTTCTATTAAAAATAGATAGAGTTCTGTGTCCCACAGGTTCAGCCTTTAATTCAAAAGAAATACTACTAGAGGAGTAAGGAGCAGAATGTAAGACAAGCCTTTTTTTGTTTGACAGAGGTATGAATGAGATCTGAGGCCAGGATGATTAGCCAGGCTCTCACGGTGGCCAGTTCAGCTTCTTGTGTGGTCAAAACTCCTTATTTTCAATTTCTCAACCTCTGAAGCCGAGGTTATACTTACTACACCTACCTGCTCTGAGATAATCAATACCTGTAATGTCCTTTGAAAATCAAAAAGAAACATCAGAAAACTAAGGGCTAGGATGACAAACAGAGCTTTTCAAATACAGCATTGCAGCTGAAGGTATACTTGCTGGACCTGGTGGCATTTTTATTTTCCTACCCAAATCCCTTTCAAGGAGCCCAAGCAATCATTATCATATAAAAGCAGCACTGAGATCAATGGCACTACAACAGAGATGAGCTTGGCCCAGTAAGTAAATTCCTGGATAAGTCCTTTGAAACAATGTGAAAATCCTATTCTATCAATGTTATCTTGCCCTCTCAGGCACAGCCTTAAACCTTAAGTTTTCTGAGCTTGTGTTTTATGATCTCTCCCTGCTTAGCTTTAAAGAAATAATTTACGCAGCCTTCTCCTAGGGGCACTCTCTGCACCATGTGCCTTCCCTAGCTGGGGCTTGAAAGCATGCTTCATTGCACATCACCCCATCATTTAACAAGAAGCTAGATGTGTGAATGTCAGATAAAACTGGACAGGGTGTTGTAAAGCAACTGGGAGGTCGTCACTTAAGATGTATTAAATATTATGCCATCAGATAGCCACCAAGAAACTCAGCCTGCTTAGTCTGCGTTTTGAGTGCCCAGGTCTGCAGTTTTTATTACCAATACAGATGCAGCACCAGGTGAGAGTTGGTTGTTGCTTGGACTGAGTCATGGTCACAGCACTGGACATTGTATTTGAAAGCCTAATGAAGAAGACCTAAATTAAGATAACCCTAAAAAAGCATTTCTGTATGGATTCTCAAACCAGGCTGAAGCTCTCTCTCTGCTTCTTGCTCCTGTGATACATCGCTGCTCATCACCCTCCCAGATGTGCTCTTCACCACTTCTCCCTGCCCACCAACCCCTACCCCTGCATGCCACCACTCTCCTGACAGCTACAGCAGCCCCTGGAAAAGCACATGTAACACTGAAACGAACCACAGCCAGTTGCTCACAAGCAGACTCTGAAAGCTTCTGAAGTCCCCTACAAAGCTTGCAAAAGACTCCAAGTGCTTTTCCCCAGAGTTTAACATTTGCATCTCAGTTGCTATCAGTTAGGGTGTCCACTCACCTCAAAAACATTCAGAATTAATTGATCAAGACCTGTGTATGATACTAAGCCCAGAAACTTTCCACAGCACCACAGCAATGACATTCAAAAGTAACAGCACAACAGACATAACACACACAGAGCAGCTGTGCCTCACACCCAGGTTCCTCACCGTAGTAGTTTCTCTTTCTCTCTGCTTTGCTTTAATCAGGATGAGACAAGCACTGTTTGTCATACGGGATCTGGTCCCTGTGGACTGAAAATCTCAGAGGGAGAAGAAAAAAAGGGATATTTTTGCCTGTAGTCCTCTGGCATCAGACTTATAAATGTCATGAACTTTTTGGCTGGTAGAGCAACAGGACAGAGCTTTTAATTCAAGACATTAGTCATACTGTTTAGGTGACAAAACAGTGAGCAAATTGTATTTTGCAGAAGAAATGAGGATATTAGACAACTGCTAATGGTGAAATAAATTCTAGCTATTATTTCTAGATACTAGATTTAACACTGCTAAGGAAGTCCTTCACCAATCAGAGGAAAACTATTTAATCACAGTATCCTTATAAGAAGAAAATGGTTTCTTGCTGCAATGAATTTCCCTGTTTCAAAGCCTAACTGAACCATGCATTTCACTGGCAATATGAGGAAACCGATCTCTGATTATCCATGACAATAATTTGGCTAATGTTAGCACTTTTAGGAGCCCTCCTGCAAACAGTTTGCCAGCTGCTGACATGCCATACGCAGTGAGAAAATTAGCCTAATTGCTTTGTCTGCAGCTGACATAATTCCTGGATAGTATATGTGGTTGTGTGAAATGTGTGTGTAATTTAGACCACGAGGATAACTGTGAGCACCAGTTATCTATCTGTCCAGGCTGACACCTGGGGCCACTACTCTCTTTGCATATCAAGTCTGTTAACCTTGAGCATGCTCTACTCCCCCAGCAAGGCTCATGCTGAATTTGATCTAAGAAGCTCGTGCCTTTGCCGCACTTTAACCCATTTGGCAAAAGACCACACTGCCTCAACAAATACCCTGCAACACAAATTCTGCACCAAGTTCGCTCCTGGTATTGTGGCAAGCTTCCAGGTGACCTTGCTTCCTTTTTAATTTATTCGTTACAAAGTTATTATACAAGGTATTGGTATGCAACTACAGGCAACTGTCCCTATGTACTAAGGAATGCTTTGTAACATTTTTCAAATAAAAGTCTGCACCATAAATAAATCTGTGCTTGGCAAAGGAAAGATATACAGAACAACAGTACAGTGTCCAATATGTATTATCTTGGTGAACAAATAAGCGATCATCAAACACTTTAAAAGCAGTAAAAACACTATGAGTGATCCTACCTGACCGAGAATTTGCTTTCAACTAATGCAGACTACTAATTACCAATGGTCCCAAACTCCCTCTAGGCTGAGGATCTCTGTAAGAAGAGGTCTTGTCATTTGACATGTCTCGTACTGTCTTTCCTCCGAGCTCTTTACTGAGCCAGTGACTCAGCATGATGTCAGAGGGCAAATGCTTTCCTGATGAGATTTAAAACTGAGGTCCTGACCTGCTGTGATAATTAAAGAACCTCCAGCACTTTTTGTAGCGTTCACGTTTGTTTCCTGGCTAAATTGCACTTCAGGTAATGACACAATACGGTCTTAAATCACCTCTCTGACTCAGGTAAGACAGTTTCCATCCCAGGCATAGCTTCAATAGGATACAGACACCTTTTCTTTTTGTCCTACCGGGCCAAACAGCATCAGCATGTTCAACCTTATACAATGCAGCATTTCACCTCACAGGCTGCAGAATTTCAAGCCACCTGGCACAGGTGCCATTTCACAGTTTGTGTATTAATTAATAAGATACTTTCACTCAGGCCAAACACTGAAGGGTTAGGGTTGGCACTGAGGTGATCCAAAGCTGCACGGTCTGCCAGAAATTTGAGCCAAGCTCTGAATATCAGGTGATATGGGAGAAGATTATTTTGTCTTCTTAAAGAGCTGAGAAACTGTGCTGTAACACATACATTAAGCTAACTTGGAAGGCTGCAGAGACAAAGTAAATGCCAGAATAAGGTCTGATGATCAGCTTTAACTTCCTGTCATGACTCCCAAACTATTTTGGGAAGAATGAAATGTAGGATTTAATCTCATGGTCATACAGTGGGCTCCTACATAGGTTCTCAGCAGTGTGACAAGCAGGGTGAGGGTCTGGAGAGCTATTCTGCAGACTCACATTGATATAATGCAAGAGGATATCTGTAGCAGGCTCTGCTATCCATATCAGCCAACTGCTACATGATGCCAGGGTGTTTAGCTTGTTTGGCATTACAGGGATGCTGGGACTCGGTTGCTTTCTAGTCTTTAGCAATAAGCACATTATAACAGCTCAAAACCACTCCCAACTTCTGTGTCACCAGCATATATCTGGTTTTCTTAATTCCTATCCTTCCTCTGTCTTGTATCCTCTCTCTTCCCTTCCAATCTTCTGCCATGCCATACATTTTCCTCAGTATCCCTAGGATTTTTTATTTCTGTTCCTCCCTGCTGTTGTCAATATCCACTTGATTTCTTTTCTTAACATTAAGATTTCCACTAAGCACACCGAATTCCTCCCAGACATTAACATAGGAAGCATTTCCAACCACAAGACAATACTTACACTTCTACAAAGACTTGTCCATTGATTCCCCAGTACAATAAGCATGGTGTTACAGTATGAATAGCAGACCATGATATCACTGACATCCATGGAGGTGATGGACCCTAGAGATCCACTTGTGGCAGAAAGCAGGTCAAGCTGCTCCTGAAGCTGGTGTCAAGGACCAGTTCTGGCAGTCCTTAGAGCAGCTTCCCTGGTATTGCAGATATGAAGGTAAGAGCATATTCTGTTGAACACCATGGCCAATACTGGGGTACACAGGACAAGTACAGGCCCTTTCAGTTGTCCCAGTAAGGAATAAAAACTACAAACAACCACCAGTCTATGGCCACCCTTAGATTTAAAGAGGAATATCATATCTTAGCAGTGTTTGTCATCCAAAAGTTGCAAGTGCAATCTCACCACTCACTTTTAGCTGCCAAAATTGAAGTAGTGACATGCTAAACAATTTGGTGCCGGATGAAATAAATCTAGCAAATGTGTTCTTTCAATGTCACCTTCCTTCTCCTCATTGACTACTGTTACTATCCTGCCTCATGAAGCCCAGGCAAAAAGATCACAAGGAGAAAACAGAAGAAAGTACAGATTTACTCCATCTGATCTTTCTCTCCTCATCTCACAATATTACTTCATTTGCCAGTAGTCTGGAGCACATTAAGCCTAGAGTCTCCAAAGGAAAGTATCACAGTAGTCTGCCATAGAAAACACACAGCTTGTATGTCAAAACATCACAGGTTGACATGAGTCTTAAAGAGGAGGGAACAGTGCTGCTGCCTGTGTAAGAGCAGCACCAGATCGCCTCATGTAAACAAAGTCATCACAGAGTTTCAAAGGCAAACATGCCCTTGTTCACCTCATGTGGGATGCAGGCATTTTCTACCCAAGCTACACCCAAGGAGCTTCTCTTATCTGGTGGGAGAGAACCAAGCCCAAACAGGGCAGAATGTGCTCTAACTTTAAGATGAAGCATTTCTTTCATCTTGTCTGAAGTAACATTGCTTTCTGATTTATGTCCTGTATATTAAATAATTTACCACCAAGGGACCTGCTGGGCTGGCTGGCACTCACCGTTTTTGTGCCAGGCACATAGCATAGGGGGTTTGGATTCAGTTAAAGAAGTTGTACATTTTCCCGCCTTTGCTTTCATTTGTTTAGGGTATTTGTTTTTAGTTTTTTCTTGTAATTAGGGTAACACAGTTTATATTGCCTTTAATCACAGCATACACACTCTGTAATTACTCTGTAAATACATGCATATGAATTGTTTATATGTGTGGAGGTGGGAGAGCAAGAAAGTGGATGTAATTATGTGTATAGGGAAATGTAATGATTAATTATCTGGAGTACATAATCTTACCAAGAGGCTTGATAAAGTGCAAGCACAACTGTCTCTCCTGTGTGTTAATTACTTACAGAGAGCTTGATCCAGCTGTTTCTACTCATGCAAATTCCCATTCCAGTCTATCTGAGAAGGAGTCCATAGGCTGAAACCCGAGTGCTTTCCCTGAGCAAACAGCCCACATCCATGAACATTCATCCAGAACACATGAAGCTGTTTTTAGACTGTGGGCCTCAATCTGCATTCAGACCAGTTTAACCCTTCAGCCTCAGGCTATCAAGACTGAAATAAAGAGTCTCATCATTACAGTTCTTCAGGTTCAGAGAAGGCAGAAGAGAGCTACACTCAGCTGAGAAGTTTCCCATGCTGCCTAACCTAGACTGTCTGAATCAGTGAGACATTTGTGAACAGTCTGTATAATAACCAAGTGTGTCAAAGAAATCCTCTTTCTTCACTGATGACAGAGGGGACAGAGACATATTTTCACACCCTCTGTAAAAAGCATCAAGGTTGCGTTCCAAAAGATCACAGCTGTTAGCAGTCTGTATGGTGAAAAAGTTTGCTTTTTCCTTCCAGAGTTCAATGCATTAGAAAATGGTATCTTGCAAAAATTGCAGGAAAACCTAAGTTTGGAAATTCTCAAAATTCCCCTTTCCCAAGTAGAAAGCACAGGCAGCTCACAGGATAACCAGGTAGTAAATATGAAATTCTTTCAGGCTTTTTGCAGCAGTGTGCAAAAGTGCATTACACTAATCAAAGTCTAAGTTTTAATTTTGTGAGCCTAAGCGAAAGCTTGTTCAATATGTAGTTATCACTACATTTCAGGCTTCTTACATAACAGGCAGGAACTTCTCTGCTATTAATAACACACAGGTAAAAAACCACAAAATAATTTTGTCTCTGTTAATACAGGGAGCGGAGAGATGCAGCAACACACAGATTCAGCAAGAGCAGGTGAAAGAAACAAGTTTATTAATTTATAAACCCATTTTATATACCCCAGCCCCATAGGGCAATTGGTCAGTGATCACCCATCTCCTAGGGTGATTGGCTAAAGATCTACAACACCCATTTCAAAATATTTTTCCAATGTACCATGAACAGAACTTAGCAAAACACCATGTGTTAGTCTAGCTTACAAAAAACACACTACTGTTTTTCATAACATGCATGAGAAAGGCAGGATTCTCACCAAGTATTGTGAGAACCTAAGAAAATCCCTCTGCTAGCAGCTTTTCAGCATCCATAGAATTTCAGTTAAGTTGTCATTAAAGGAGATGCTTCATACCTTCAAGGGTGAGTTCAAGGTACAATGTCCTTGGTTACTGTTATTGCATGAAGAATTAGCACAATTTTTTAAAGAAAATCAGATTATTTTATGAATTCTATACATCCATCTGACCAGCAATAATTTCATACAGTACATGATTCAATAAATGTCACAGAATCTCAGAGAATGGTAGGAGTTGGAAAGGACATCTGGAGATCATCTCATACAGGTTCACCTAAAGCAGGTTGCACAGGAACATGTCCAGGTGGGTTTTGAAAGTCTCTAGAGGACACTCCACAGCCATTCTGAGCAGCTCTGTAGAGCTCTTTCACCCTCAAATTAAACAAGTTTTTCCTCATGTTCAGATGGAACCTTCTGTGTTCCAGTTTGTGCCCATTGCCCCTTGTCCTATCACTGGGCACTACTGAAAAGAGTCTGACCCCATCCTCTTGACACCTGCCCTTTATATATTTATAAGCATTGTTAAGATCTTCTCACAGCCTTCTTGTCTCCAGGCTAAACAGCCACAGGTATCTTAGCCTTTCTTCATAAGACAGATGTTCCACTTCCCTAATCATCTTTGCAGAAGTATCAGGAGCATTGATAGGAGTGCAGAAATTTTGAGGTTCTCACAGTAGTCAGAGGCTGAGCAGAGACCTCTTGCCCAGAGAGTCAAGATACATATCTCCCTGGTGAAAATACAGAAGAGACCTTTAATGTGGAAAACCACACTCTTCCTCATATGACTCCTTTGGTAGGCAAAAGGAACACTGACTGGTCCCATTTATATCAAAATGCTCAATAATGAGTGCCTGTAGAATTCTGGGGAACAGCAAATCCCTGGAGTAAACCCAGTCTTTCCACTGTTACACTGCCCAGCTCCGCACACACCTAATTCTCCTAGGTACAGGTCACCAATACACATCAAAGGTCAAAAGTAAGCCTTCAAACATCCATAAACTGGCATTTGACATGTGATTATCCTGTTTGCCAATAAAACAAGTGAAAGGTTTTGAAAATTGACTGGGATCACAGTGCTTTGTTGTCAAAACTAGTCTACTTGAGGACACTTTTCTTTGATCCAACCTCAAAACAGGAGTTCAGAGGAAAGAAACTTGCTATGCAGACAGAACAGCAACAGCCTGCAGAAATCCTGCATCCATCTTTCTCTAGCTTAAATGTTTACAGAAGGCCTGGGATAACAAAGAACCACATCCACCCTTATCACATATCACAGTTCTAGGATTTTCTACTAAATGTTTCTATAAAACGGTCTTCCTCTGCTGATTTCACTGAGTTACAATCATACACACCCACATCCTGTCCATGTGTTCCAAACAGCAAAACACAACTTTTTTATGATGCATTTTAATCTACTACATGATTGTGTTATTGAAATATGATAAATATAAACTTTAACGTGGATAAAGCATGAAACTCGACCAGAATTTAAAACAGTGCAGAAGGTAAATACATGTTGTGTTCCATTGCTGAGACAGTGTAACTCAATTAAAATATAAGCGAAATTAAATTCTCAGTTGCTAAAAGCAACTCATTTTAATTTAGAATTGCAAGAAAACTGCTAATATCCACTGCAGAATATTTGTGCTCACTCTCGCTTTTGAATAAATTAAAAGCACTAGAGTCTCAGATAAAAGACAAATACTGTAATAGAAAAACAGTGTCAAGGAAGGAGAAGCCCATGAAATAGAATTGATTAGAAGCACAGTTGCAAACCTTAAGCACTTTTTTCCACAGAATTTTTCCTGGAAGATGTATATACATTCACTTGTCACAGATTATTTTGGACCCGTGGAGTCTTTCAAACTCCCTTCATTCAGCTTGAAAGCACCCTTTGACTTTGGTGGGCTTTGAACCAGGTCTCACAACCTGCAAGCAATGTAACTAAATCCTTTCTATTTTATAACTGGCATGACTATTAGTGAATTAAATCGAGTCATATGTGAATGTCTGCAGTAAAAATAAGTCTGGAGCAGATCTTACACTAACTACAAAGGGTCCCTGCAGTGGAAAAAAATGGGGTTTTCTGTGATAAAAATCATGACAGATGTTCATAATGCTACACTTTTTAAGAATGGGATTGACTGTGATAATGAAGTATGGACTAAGGATGTGATCTAGTATTACTCTCCATCATTATTCTATTACATAGGTGTGGGGACCCCACCTATGTAATGTGTTTACAGATGTTTATAAATGCCACTCAGTTATAATGAGAGAGTTTCACATTCAATTTTGTGCTTGTGTAAATGATAGCCCAAGGTGCAAGGACCAGATCCTTTGCAAATCCTTGCAAAGCAGATTCCTTGCACCTTGAGCAGTCTGCCTGAAGCCATTACATATCACAAGCCTGAATTCTGGAAAGGGTAAATGATGCAGACTGGGACAGTTGTTGGTGCTTTCAGCAAATGTACTTCAACACCTGAAAGCAGACACTGTAGCATCAATCAAGCACTGCAGCTACAGTCAATCGTTCAGTTTGAGGAAATTCACCGTGGACCTATCTCATGGCTGATCCCATCTGCTTTAGCACCATAATTTGAGAGAAACACACTGCAGCATTTTATCTCTTGTGTTTGGTAATACTCAGATCTGCAACAAGCACCGTACAGCAGGTACAGATACAGAGGAAGATGCCTAAACTAGTTTTTGAGCTGTTTAGGAGTGCTAGAGAAAAAAATCAAAGCACCTACCACATTCTGGTTTTGAACATGCTATTGCAATTTGCTCAGGTTTACCTTTGTTTGCTACAAAATTTAAATAGCAAGTGTTAATGCACTCTGTGGAGTCACAGCCATGTTCTGCATGTGCATCATACCCCACAGGTCCCCAGCAATGCAGTGTACAATATAAGAATGTGTAGAAGTCTCTGGGAACAAAGTGAAATTATCAGATAGGCAGTAAGAGCATTTGAGGACATAACAGCAGACTCAGACAAGCAGGCAAAGCTGTGGAAATAGATTGTTTAATTTTGGTGGAAAGCATCTGGGTCAGGAAACACAGGAGACATAACTACAACGTAAAGCAGTAGGGCAAGAGATCAGTGTCCACCTCCTCCCAGCTGATCCACTCATCTCTGCACTAGGCTCTGATTGTCATTTCTCTGCTGTTCTCCCAAATCTGAGGCTTGCTTCCCACACGACACAGCTTCAGTGAGAGTGGAGAGTGTGCAGATCCCAGCACCTCCTCATCCCAGTAATTAGGAAATTCCTTCGGCGTGCAAGAGCAAAAAAATCTAGACCTCACTTGTTTGAAGAGGATTTCACTGAATGGTGAAAAGAAGATACAGGAAAATCATACGGAAACACACCATGGAGAGGAAACCAGCATGAACCTTTAAAGACAGAGTGTATATGTGACATATTCTCTACCTTAGAAGGAGAATATTTATTGGAAGTTAGAATGACTTTAGGCTTGAGTGCGATATCTGAAGTGTAACTGCCATAATTTAGAAAATATTTAATTTTTTTTAAGGTCTCTCTTTTTT
>JANVCC010010406.1:2521208-2537120 GCA_025345505.1 Todiramphus chloris collaris
TTTTTTTTTTTTTTTTTTTTTTTTTTTTTTTATTTGTCTTTGCATAGCACTTGCTGCCTAAGCAAAAAGCTAGTTCTTTCGTTTTTTAAGTGTGTGTTGGGGGAAGAGTCTCCAAAGCAACTTTCACATGGCAAAATAACTAGAACTGGCTGACAATCTTTGAATTCATGCCATTTCAATTAAAAAGGTTTTCAAAAAATGTCAGTTTTGACGGGAGCTTTCTTCATTGTAACCATAAGACAAAAGGCAACATCCACCACGTTAATAAAATAGGAGAAAGGGAAAAAGAGAAAGCAGAAGTTAGGACATAATTAACATAACAAAGATAATATGGGAAAAAAAACCTAGAAACACAAGACAGAAGAAAAGTAGGTCTTGCCAAGGACAAGATGGATAATATTTTCTTTTCTGATGAAAATACATTCTTGGCCATCACATTCTTTCCCTTTTTTCAAAAGTAAAATGAAAATGTGAACATTTTGTTCATTCACAGACTTCAAGGACTTTGGGGGGAAGACGAATGGGGAAAAAACCACTTAAAAAAATGAAAAAAAAAAAAAAACCCACAAAACAAAACAAAATAAAACACACCACCAAGAACAGCTTTCCATGACATGAAAGAGGTCTTACTGGTCTTTTGTATACTGTGACTGTTACTTGTCATCATGTACTCTTCAGCAGCTCCCAGGAAGATGGATTTCTTTTTCACAGAGCAATGCTTCCCCAGTTCCTGCAGGGGCTCCTTCTTTTCCGGGCACCAGGAAAGTCAAATAGCACAGCAAAATTGCTGTAAAATATCAGATGAAGAAAGTTTCGGCAGTGAAGTCAAATTATTGTAGTCTAGATGGCTGTCCTGGTTTGAGTTAGAACAGAACTAATTCTGTTCAGTGATTTTACTTTTCAGCTCAGTCTCTTCTAACAGCAGTTTCTGAAGTTAACGGCAGATTTTCACAGGCAGTGTCTGCTTCCAGCAGTGATAACAATACATGTTTAGAGTTACTACCAAAGACTGGTATGAAGAAAGATTCTTGTTTATACTTGCTCCTGTGCAGACCAAGGTCATTGATAAATCTTGTGTGCACATTAGGAGTGCAGTAGCAAAAGGCAACACCTGTGAGGAGCAGTGGCCAAAATAGGTGACCCTAAAGTGACCAACAAGGGATTCCATCCCGTATGCATCATATTCGGTATAAAACTGAGGGACCATGAGTGTCAGTTTCTCTTCTTCAATGGACAGCATCTGAGCAGGAGTCTGTCCATTCTTCGATCCCAGTCCTTGTGTTCCTGAATCCAGCTCCAAAATCCAGCTCCTGAATCCAGTTCCCATCCACTACTGAGGCCAGTCTGGGACGTCTCCAGTGCCTGCTCCACAGCATCAGTGGTAACAGTAATGTAATTGCCATCAAGGGGCTTGGGTTCAATATTGGCTTTGTATATATTTAATTTTATTGTTATTATTTTCATTAAAACCATTTTAGTTTTGTTTTCCAATCCCTAAGTCTCTCTGCCTTATTCGCTTTCTATTCCCCTTTGGGAAGGGAGAGGGATTAATAGAGAGCATCTGTCATTCATCTAGTGCCTGGTCCAGCCTCTAAAACGTGACACTGGTAAAGAAAAGAAGTTAGAATGAACATCATCCCATTTTATTTTCCCTCTCTTCCTATTAGAGATTGATATTCCAACAGAGGAGCATGCAGTGGCAAACTCAGACACCATAAAGTTGCTGTTGTTTTAGCTTTGACCAAGGACCCCAGCTGATTAACTATATACTATGTCATGGTGTGTTATGAGGGACTGTTGGTTTTGCCTCCCAGGCACAGAGGAATAGCAATCAACACTGTGTGCAAAACATTCTCACAAATTCTTTGTATCATTAGGACAGAGGAGAACCCCAAACTGATGCTTATGTGGAAGCTGTGCTGCATCCACACTGTGATTAGCACTGGTTGAACCAAGAGCTTTTTTTGTCTAATAATGTGACTAAACAGGAACCAAGGACCCATTCTTCACAGATGATAATTTTTATGTGTCTTCTATATGCTATTTCTGGCATATTCACGAAAGAGTTTATTTGCATTTTAACCAATAGCTTACAGGTACACAAAGATTTTGATTTATTCTTCTAGAGTGGAGGCTTTGCCAGGATATAAAGACATATTGCACACTATATTCTGTTATTGATAAAACAAACACAGAACTTTAACAAAATAGTATCAAGCAGACTATCATTTTTCCTGACCCTGTTTCTTCAGCAGTTTGAGGAGCTAAAAAGTAAAGTAGGCTGCAGAACTGATCCCTCTGCCCAAAGGAGCAGCGCGCTTTGAATTGTTTTGACTAATGGTTCGATTCATTTTGTTTCATCACAGTAGGGAATAAAGTCCTCTGCACCAGGGAAGACATTAGACAGAATCACAGTCAGGATTATAAAAATTAGTTTATGGAGGGGAAGTTATTATTTTGTCTGATTTCTGTTGAAACTTCTTGCTTCTCAGTTGTGGAACAGGCTCCAAGTTGAAGCTGCATGGGGGACAGGCAGGGACCGGAGTCATAGCTCCTAACACCTGCATTAATAGCAACACAAGTTTTGATGAAAAAATGTGAAAGTCCTGAGCAGTGATTTCCACAATATTTGAAGCTGACACTTCACGGGCCAGTGTTTCCTGTCAAAGAATTAGCTTGAGAGCTAGCTGCATCCCACTGTGTTAAGTTTTAATCACTTAAACTGTAACTACAATAAAGGGGATATTCACTGCCTTTAGCATACCAGTTCTCTCCACTGTGCTTCATTCATCAGGACTAGAATCTCCTCATTAGCTGCAGGGAGACCCCTGGAGTCATATTAATCATGTCAATTCAGTCAGTTGCTGAGGCTCTGCTGGATACAGCTGCTGACTGCAGGATTACAGAGATGCTCTTCTGCTTGGTTTCAGATCAGCATGGGTCTGGATGCAAAACAGGCAAACACCTCCCCACTTGTGCTGTGCTTGGAGGGCTGCACAGAGGCATGGTGCTGTCCCCACCAACACAGGAAGTCCCTAAGGAGGTGGGCAGCAGGGCTGAGGAAAGAGAAGAGAGGAAATATGGTGAATCCCACATCACAGGTGAAGACAACTGTCAGCTTTAGGGGCTGAGTGTCCATAATGGTGACCGCAGTGGAGGTTGCAGCTCAAGAGCACTCCTGGACAAAGGGCAGTCCCACCTGCCTCTCTTCAGGCACTCAAGGAGGAGATCCTACCCAGATACCCTCTTTGCCTGTCCTTTCCTGGCCATCTGGGGATGTCGTGCAAGGCAGACTCACAACATGTCAAAGTATAAGCTCCTCTTTTCTTCTCCACAATACTTGAGATGCACTCCAAGACCACTGTGATAAATAAATAGATGGCTAAATGCTGCCATGTATTAACAAGCTGGCTGGGTGGGAAAGATTTTCTTGGCAATTTGCTTTCTTTGCTGTGTTCAGCTGTGGGCAGCATGCGCTGGGACTTGTATTGATTGTTCTGCTTGTAATTTAGCATAAATGCAAATACAGGTTGAGACCCAGCATGTTCTGTTTAGTAGAAACCATGAAAAGAAAAGGAAATTGCTATAAATTAAATGTTCCTGTCTCTTCAGGCATTGAGATGGGGATTCTGATTTATTTTAGCCATGGCAGACAGAGGCAGTAACAACAAAATCAAAACAGTTGTTTGAGGGGGATTCACTAAAAGCGTGCATCAGCAGCAAAAGTTTTTTCTTTCAGTAAGTATATTGCCAATAGATAGCAGCATAGAAAAACTTTGCAAATAAATAACATGAAAGCAGCCATATATTTCAGACCAAAGGTTCATCTAGTTCAGGATCCTGCCTCCAGCATGATTGCAAGCTGAAGCCCTTGAGAAGACTGAGGGCAAGGCAAGTACACCTCACTGTCTCCTCAAAAACTCAGCCATAGCTCTGTTTGCAGCACTGGATCATGATGAAGATACGTCTTTAAATACACCTTTGTATGCCTGATGGTTTCCATACATCTGAAACCAAATAACACATTTGGCTTCAGTGTCCTGCCAGCCTGGCACTTCTGATGAAACCAGTTCTTTCAATGTAAGCTAAGATTTATTTAAGGTAGAAGGATTGCCTCCTCTCCACAAATGACTTAGATCAGTGATCTCAGTTCTCTCCATGCTTGATAGATTAGTGCTTAAACAAACCCTACAGACTGCAAAATGCCATTGAGTAAAGCAATGTTCAGAGAGGAACTGAAAGCTGGGTTTTTTTTACTGAGATGCATGACTTTTAGATCCATCTCTACCCTTGAAAAGCTATTATGTGGATGTGAAATCCTTTACCTTTTGTTGGAATTTTATTACAGAACTTTCTCAGAAGAAAAAAAAAGTTTGATTTGCTTTGGTTTATTATGGTTTAGTAGTGTCAGTACTGCAAAGCCATCATTGATATTGAAAAGGGATAGGATTTTGTTTTGATTTGTGCATCAACAATTGAATTATAAACCAAAAGGAAAAATTCAGGCTCAGCAGAGTTTCACATACAAGACCAATAGTAAAGTTAAAACTATGTGATGTTAAACTAAGTAAAAAGTTTTTGTGGGCTTCCACTTTACTACAGTATGAAAATTTATGGGACACGGTGAAATGAAAAATGCTTCTCTGCCCAGGCAACATTGTCCTGGTTTTAGTGGTATCATGTCAAAATCAGCAGATTGTTCTCAACCATTGTGTTGTGTCACAAAACCAGGTGATCTCTAAATTAACTTACACTGGGGAAACAAAGCAAAATTCACAGTGACAAAGCTCACAGCAAGAATAGAAATTTAAAAAAAAATCCTCCCAAGACTCTCCATACTGACACAGTGGCATTTCTTAATAGCAGCAGAGAAGGGAGGCTCAGGGTAAAATTAACCTCGCTATCCTTACACTGATAAGCATACCAAGCTGGCACAGTACTGCTCCAGTGCAAACAGCCTGGGTAGGGCACCAGGCTCCCATGTCCCTCAGAGGACACACTGCCTTAGAAGGAATTAAAAAATCCCTGCCTGGCTTCACTGACAGCAGCTGCTATCATCCTGGGAGGATGCTTTCAAAAGCTCCCTTAATTCAGAAGGCTACATGGGTTGCAAGATGAGCTGAAGCAAAGCAAGGTGAGACAAGTCGCTGTCAGTCAGACCTGCGTGGCTTCGGAGGGATATTGTGCATTTCCAGAGAGAAGAAGCATGTGCAACAGGGATGGATAGAGAGCTCTCACCGCTTCCCCAGGCATGCCTGGAGCTCTGGCAGAAGCACTGCAGGATTTTGCACTTCATCCAAAAGTGGGGGGGAAAAAAAAAAAAAGCACCAAACAGATAAACAAACTCCAAGCACAGTATGAAAAACTCCAAAGCCCATAATCCTCTCCCTAAGAGAAATTAAGCATAAGGTAAGTCCTCAAGGCATCACTACAAAGGCAGAGACCTACAGCCTGCCACCTGTATTACTTAGTGGCTCCACTTCACTGCAGTCTGCACTGCTGCAGCCCTTCAAACTTCACAGTATTGTGACTCCTGAGCCTTTTGTAAAGTATCAGTTCTAGGAGTCATGTGATAACAGTAGAATGAGTTCCCATTTTTGGAAAAGCAAAGGTTTCCAATCTCCCTTGATGCTGAGAAAAAAATAAAAACATGAACCAGGAAAGGCAAAAAATGGGAACACTTCCTCTCCGATCATTAGGTCAGCAAGTGAGATGATGCAGGTTTGATTTCCCCTCTACCCTTTGAAGTGTTGTGTGATGTTAGCCATTCATTTCTCTCCTTCTCTTGCACAACTTTTCTGCTTTGCATGGATGGTCACAGCAACAACCAGGACTGCCAATGCTCCCACCATGAAACTCGTCTGAAGCCCAGTTACCAAGCAGGGATGGACCCACAGTGTCAGGAGGAGGGAAATGCTAAGAAAAAATGGCAACTGCAATTTCTTTCACAAAGCTTTCTTACCCCATGGCTACAAACTCCCCATGGCATTTCTCTCCTGTTGCTGGAGACAGTGCAGGTATCTCCAGATCCCCAGAAACAGACTGTTGAGCTTAGACTTGGTAGACTTGGCTCCTTGAATGTTGTTGTAATGCTCCATGGCTGTTACCTCTGCCAAGACAAGCCACATCCTGGTGCCACCACTGCTTCCCCTGTGAAGCTGGGACAGCCAGCTCATAAAATGAAATGTGAGTGGAAATGAGAACCTTTAACATATCAGTTAAAGTCTGCTGTGTTAGGACAAGCAGACTTTAACTCGACTCCCAGGATGCCTGAAATCCTCTAGGGTGCCCTGGACCAAAGAGGTAATACAGCTTGGATGGAGCAAGTATAGTTCTCTGCTCTATACATTGTCCAGGAATTGCAAGCAGGTTATGACAGCAAAACCACATGGCACAGCAGCCCCTTCCTGAGAGTCAAAGGCAGGAATTAATGTGGGTTTTGGATAAACAGAAATCAGGACCTGTTATGAAGCAGTTACAGCTTGGAAACGTCTCATTTTCAAATGGAACCACTTATTTGTTTCTTTAGAAGCACTGAATTTGTCTTTGTGCAATGAGATTTGGGAATGAATTGTATATTCTAATCCATGTTTTACTTCCCTTTGTGACACCTGTCAGTTAATAGCTGACAGCAAATGTTGTTTTATTGATTTACTTTTATAAACACTACAAATCATGCCACAAGATGGATATGAGCCTGTTTTATGTAATAAAAACATTTCTTTAAAACAGAAAGAAAAAAAAAAAATTAAAATAGTAAATAAATAAATAAATGCCCACAACCTAAACAAAAATAACCAATGAGCCAAGCTCACTTCCCCCTCCCCCCTAAGCTAAATGGGTAGTTGCAAAAACGTCTGATTTGATTTTTTTTTTCCTTGGTTAAAGCTTGCCATCTGGTGGAGTGAGACCAGATTGGCTGCTCTGTTCTTGGAGGAAAACAGGGGAAAATGTTTCTTACAGAAACAACCGTCTGGTCTTCCTACAAGACAGAAGCTGGATCAATCAGACACGGCTGACCTTGTCTGCCTGGAAAGCTAAATAGAGAGATGAAGAATGAATGGTGGCACATCAGTAGATTTTGAACGTTGATGGCACAGAAGCTTTATTTAATTTGATCAGCTCACACAAGAGGTTTTAAATTGCCCTCAGCAAAGACACACTGACATTCTCTCATAGATTTTTGAAAGCTAACATTATTTATGGTGTACAAGCTAACTGTGTTTTATGATTTCAAATGAAGTGGAAGAGTATCTCTTGTGACCAAATACTAGATAAATATAAACACTGTTGCTTTATCCTTTAATTAGCCATTTATGAGGCTTCTTACCAGCCAACTGGATTATTCAAGACTAAAGGGAAAAGAAAGAACAGACAAAGAATGAGAGGGGAGGGACAGAAAGGAGAGAAGGAAAAGGAAGGAAGGAAGGAAGGAAGGAAGGAAGGAAGGAAGGAAGGAAGGAAGGAAAAGTTTGAGAGGCCAGATACTTCATACGTATTTCAATTTGACTGCATCAGTGATAGATCTTGTCCCTTGAAGCAGCTGCTTCAAAAAAGTAGGTTATGGAGCTGCCAAGGAAATACTATCATCTTTTCACTGCTCTTCTTCATCCTGTAAAATGAGCAAATAAAGTATACTTATCCAAGGATTCTCCACAGTGATCATTCCCTTAGTTTGCCTCAGACTATGTACAACTTATAATTAAAAGTGAAGTTAATATGACAAAACCTATTTCTAAGGCAGGCAAAAAAAGCACTTCTGAATCCATAAAGCTTTTTTCCATCTCCTTTATTAGAGAAAAAACAATTATGACAAATTTAATTACCCTTTTTTTCCTACCCATATCACTACAAAGAGATGGCAACACCAGGTGAAGGGCTTTCTACCAAGTACTGGAGCTTGAAACTATCTGAAGGAAGATATTACTACTTTTAAAGTGAGTGTCTGTTTCTGCTGAAGCCAAAGCCATAAATCTCTAGTGAGGGTCACAAGGAAGCATAAGTATTTTGTTTCACAGCACGGCAAGACACTGAACTCGCTCCTTCCTGCCCTTTTCTGTCCCCTAATCATACCTTGGGATTACCAGCTGAAGCTATACATATTGATTAGTGTATTATTTATGTGACAAAAAGCTGAATGTCTGCACAGTTCCTCTCATAAATCATATAGCCATCCAATCCTTATGAAGAACAGAAAGAGATGAAGGAGGGAAGAGAAGAGGCCATGGAAGACTCCATCGTTCCTCCCACCCTCCTTTGGTGCATCCCCAAAACCATCCAGTTAAAACAGCTATGGAAATGCAGGAATGCTTGCACTTCCCCTCCCCATCTCTGTCTCAGAGGGCAGCTATGATCATGGTTGCAAATAAGTGCATGGTTGCAAATAAGTCGTTCCATTTGAAAAGGAGACATTTCCAAGCTGTTACTGCTTCGTAACAGGTCCTGATTTCTGTTTATCCATGATTGCTATTCATTTACATTGCAGTCAGAGACAGAGGGTGAATTAGTGTGATAGAAAGACAATCTCCCATAAAAAGGGGTCTCGAGATCTGTTCCTCAGTCTGTGTGTGCTTAATTCACTCAATTCTTGAAAAGCATCTGTACAAAAGAACTATTTTCCTTCCCATGTTTAAATTCCTGACAATGCTGTCAGCATGGCTCCCCAGGAGCATTGACCTGCCATAGGCCAGAACCCATACCTCCCATACCTCTCCTCAGACAGTGATGCTCTCTTCCTGATTAAGTGGCTTAACCCTGAAAATACCAGACAACTTTCTCAACTCAAGATTGCTGTGGGATGTAAGATTTCTGGCCACAGAAATAGTACTACCTGAAGGCCGTGGATAAGAAATAGGTCATATGAGTGGTTCCTATCATTATTATGGTCTATGTGACTTCAAACATTTCCCTTTGGAGCAGGTAGGACTGATGGCAGTCAAGGAAGAGCACTAGAAAGTCTGTATCATGGTAATTCCACCATTGCAAGGAATGAACGGATATGTTGTGCTGGTGCATGGGGTTAAAACACCAAATACAGTCCTTTGTGTGTAAAAGCAACATGTAAAATCAGTGTAAGCCATAAAAAACAGAGCACACTATTGGTCCAGCACTATTTCTTTTCTGACTTGCTACCTATGGACAGACTATGTCTACCAGTCAGTGAATTTTTTAATCCATTGTAAATTTTGGTCTACCCCATTTTTGTCTCTTTCTCACAGGTAGGTTGGTGGGCAGTTTAGGTCCCTCAGCACCTTGGCTTGCTGAGTCTCTCACCATCCCCAGTGCTCAAGGTTCCAGCTATGAATCTCCCTGGATTAGCCAAATGTGGGAACTGAGAATGTCTTCACTGTAGTCTTCCTGCTGATCCAAAAATGTAAAATCTAAGAAAAGGAAAAGTCCAAATCTAAAACCCTAGAATTTATATAGCAAAATAAAACAACTTACCATATAACAAGGTCGACAGAAAGGAGATTTACACTTAGAACTGCAGCCATGTTTGCCCCTCACATGTGAAAAAGACCAGATATTTTAACTGCATACAAACTGCATCTCTTGGGAACAATGCAAGTGCTATCAACTTTTAGTTTTACATTGGACTGTTGCAGAAACAGGGTTGTTCTTTTCAGGCTACATGGAGAATCAGGACTTACTAGAGTCAAGGAGCCAAAATTCTGTTCAATTAATAGAAATCCAGTGAAATATGAATGGTTTCAAACTGAAACAGTTAATAGAATTAGATATAAATTTACAAATAATTGGTAAAAGCAGTATTGTAACTCTCTAGAATGACTAGCTGAATAACAACATTAATAAAGTTCCCAAGTAAGTAACGTGTAAGTGTGGTAACAGTATCAAAGAATCACAGTGACAGAATGGTTGAGTTTTGAAGGGACCTCTAGAGGTCATCTGCTCCAACTCCCCTGCTCAAGCAGTCTCTGTGGGCAACCTATACCACTGCTCAGTCACCATCACCATAAAAAAGTATTTTCTGGTATTCAGAGGGAACCGTCACTGTTTCAACTTGTGTCTGTTGTCTCTGGTCCTGTTATGAGGCTTCACTGGAAAGAACCAGGTTCCTCTTTGCACCCTCCTTTCATGTATTTACATACATTAATAAGATGCCCCTGAGATTTCACTTCTTTAGGCTAAACAGTCCCACCTCTCTCATTGTCCCCATTCATTGAAAAATATTGTCCTTAAATTAAAAACACTAAGTAAACTTTTCAAGGAGACCTAACTTTTGTCCTTGAAGGTTAGCTCTCAGAGACACCTGTGGTAATTCACAGCAGGTCCTAGGCACATCACTTCTCTTGAAACTTAGAAATTTCAGAGTCTTTCTACATCTTTAGCCACCTGACTTCTTTGCCAGTTGTGTACCTGGAACACTAAAAATTTTGTAATAGAAAATAAAATAAACAAGTGTTGCCAAGTGATTGTTAAAAGGTAGACACCAGAAACCAATGCTTGAATTTAAGTAAACAACATCAAAGAAGAAGAATAATGAAAGGAAAACCCTTAGAGTCTTCATCATGAGTGATTTTACTACAATTACTTCTGTGAAATCTCTGGGAATATTTCACAACATTCTTGAGCAACTCAAAGGGCAATCACTGTTCTCATGGATACAACAAATACTGAGTGGTGCTTACGCTTGTGTTGTCCCCTGGTTTGAACAGCCTGGCCTTGGTTGCAGTATCAGGACACAAGGAACCCAAAGAGGTGCATAACTCCATTGTTCTTAAGCTGTTTGCTTTTCCAAAGCTGTCTCAAGCCAAGAAAGGGCCTCACATCCTTTCAAAAGTAAGGTTCTCTTTACTTTTGAGGTTCGGAGGTTCTCCTTCCTCCTTGGGACTAAGAAGAGGAATTAAAATGACTAGCAATGTGATCTAACTTTGACATGCATAGAAAGGTTGTGCAGACATGCACTTCCATGACATCTTCGTAGCTGAGAATATGCTCAAAGAGCTTCATGATAATAGCCTTTGACCTGTGCTTCGCTCCTTTCCCATTGCTCTTATTTCTCATGGGGTAGAGGTAGTCAGCTAAAGGCTACCTTCAGTTACACGCACTAGAGGTTTGCATGCAACTTTGAATGTGATTTCACAAGAACCTGGTGGCTCTTTTGAAGCCAGCAACTGGCAATGGGAGCAGAAAGCAAAATCACCCTTCTCCTCTGATCTTTTAGTCCTGAAGTCAGCTCTAGATCTGTGGACTCTAGAACAAAACTGCTGTCACACCAAATGTACACAGCCTTCCACCCATGCAAGTCTCTGCTTGCAAAGCCAGATCAGCAAATGCATTGCATGCATAATGCATTGAAATGATGAGTGGCAGGTCTCCAAATGTGCTTTTAAAATAAAATTACTTTAGCATGACAGTTCAAAGAGCTTTATCCCTTAAGAGTTTCTCATCTTAATTTTTAGACATATATATATATGATATTCTGCTACATGTTCAGTCTCTCTGAAATCACAGAGGTAAAAGAAACTTGTTAATTGAGTCAAAAATGGTCTGAATATGCTGCAGAAACACTTAAAGCAGAAAGAGCAAGTATGTCTTTAAAATTATGCAAAAGCAAGCAGGAGGGAAAAGAGGACAGGGGAGAGTCAAGGCAGTTCTATGCAAGGATATGATGAGAAAGCACATCAGAAGAAGAAAACTGTGTCAAGTCATACAAGTAAATGAAATATTTAAAAATGAAACAAAATATTTAGGTCTTGAAGACCAGTGTAGTCAAGTAAAATAGACATAACAATTACTAATTAATTGTGTCACATATTTACTGAGTGATTACTTTTCTTCTTTTGGATTTCTAAAGACTTCATACCACTACTACATTTAGCCAACACTGTCATTTGTAATAATTTCTTGTTCCCATCTGATTGCCACTAGTCAGAACTTTTGCTGAGCATGGCTCAATAATCACCTGCTGCAGAGCACAGTGGGGTTCCCCATCCCAGGCAGACATGAAAGGTGAGGAGGTAAACCTTTATGGGATAAGAAGGGGTTTAATTATGTAAAACAGCAAGAGATTTCTCAGATAAGAACTCCACTTTTTCCTCTCAAACTCACTGTCAGGGGAAAAAGATAATTTTTTCTCTCCTTCCCCACCTGACACACAATGTTTCTACATATGAAACAAATTATTTAGATACAGCTGTGGATGCTGAATTTGATTGGTTTAGCTGTTGGGTGAAAACCTGAGCACAGCCTAGCAGCTGGGAATTCACCATTAAGCAATGTGTTGATAGATTATTTATCCTCAGAGTCGTCCTTCTCCCTTTCATTAATAAGGTCTGACTGATGAAAGTTTTTTACCACGGAGGAAGCAGATCTTGATCGACAGAATGGAACCAGCACAAGGGGGCTGAAGGAGCTCAGAGGAGGACAGCATCCAGAGCTGGAGGAAGTTCCCTGTTCAGTCAGATATTCCGAAGACCGTACAAAAAGGGAGAGAAGTCAGTCCAGTGGCTGACGGAGAAGCAGGCATGTGTCTCACATTACCATTGTGTTCATAGACGTATCAGCAAGGAGCTACAAAAATCACCCTGTCACCTGGCACCATCACCCTTTCCCCATCCATCTTTTATCCCGCAGAGTCAACGTAGTGACACTGAGGAGGTCAGTGTGATGTCCAGGTTGAAAAGCCATGGAATGGATGTTTCACTCTGAACTGAAAAGCAAGACAGAAAAGAAGTGAGAGAGAGAAAGAGCTGGCTTGAGTCAAAAAGGGTCTTGCTTTTCCCAGATGAGCATGCTGCAGTGAATACCTCCCATATCTGCAGAAAATAATTTTTAAGGTTTTAATCATAAAACTGGTTGGAAAAAATTCTGTTACATAGACATCCTTATGAAGCTAAGGAACCAGAGAAACCCAAAAGACAGGAGAAGAAAGTAATTTATGTCCTCACTTACTCCTCTTTCCTTACAAAAGGACCCTGTTTTTGCAGCACCAAAACCTTAAATATGCCTTGTGCAGCTTACCACAACATTGCAAAATTGTGGCCTATTGCTTATAGCAATGGTCTCAGACAAGATGATGCAACCATGATCTTAGCATCTTCTCTCATTAATGTTAATGGTATGTTCTCTATTCCCTTAGTCAGTATAAAAGGACACCTATGGTCTGTTGTCAGCACACCTGCCTCATCCACCTACATATTAAGTGTCCCGTGCTCGATAGAGCATTTTGGTAATAACAACAGATTACTGCTATTGAGAGGTGGGTAGAAAATGTGTGGTAGAGCAGCAAGATTCTTGAGCAAGCAAATGGATACCATAAGTTTATAGAATCACTATTCCTATTTGGCTGTTAACATAACAGAATTAAGGGGGGGGGCGGAGAAGAGGTGTATTGTGTCATATCCTTGCAGCTATATAAACATAAAATTAGGAATTTTTTCTCTGCTGTGTGTGGATATTAAATTCTGCTTCCTTTTATCCAAGCACCACCAAACCCAGCAGTTTCAGAATGAAAATGCTATTTAATGCCATGGCTGCATTATTTTATACATCATAACTTTATTGACTGAACTTTCAGAAATGTAACCACATTCATTAATGGTGGGGCTAATTGGGCTAATCTTCAAACTGCAAATTATCAAAATAAAATCACAGCAGTTGAGTGAGATGTATGGATTTACACCAGGTTAAAGAAGAGAGAAACACTTCTCTGCCTAATGTGACCCTCTGGATAACACTATATCATGCACTGATCTCTGCCACAAGTCCAGAGCTTTCATTGGAACTGCAGCACACTTTGCAGACAGGTCTGAAATTAACCCCTTCAAGCAATAAGGAAATGGAGTATCCATCATGTCCCTAGATATTTTGTTTGAAGATTAATTACAGTTTAAGGACAACATGAATCATTTCCCCTGTAAAGCAGCTGTGATTCTCCTTGGCAGGTTATTATACACATGGTGTGTTCGATTTCATGAACAGATCCAGGAGAATACCCTGTGCCTTCAGCAATGGGTCCAAACCATTTTATGAGGAAATGGCTTACTAGTTTCCATAACCACACTTGAGACATTTCACTGCAATATAATAAGCATAAATGGCAACCTGCCATTCAGCACCAAAGATGTTTCCAGCCTGATCACTGGAGTCGGTATTTGGAAACATGTGATGTTTGTATTTTCAGGATCCACTCCACAAAGGGGAGGTCTAAGGGGAAAGGAGCAGTTATCAGACATACAAACAGCCTGAAAAGAATCAGGCATATTACAGAATCACAGAACTACTGAGGCTGGAAAAGACCTCTAGGATCTAGCCTATGACCCAACACTGCCACATCAGCTAGACCATGGCACTAAGTGTGCCACGTCCAGCCTTTCTTTAAACACATCCAGGGACAGTGACTCCCCCACCTCCCTGGGCAGTCCATTCCAATGTCTGATCTCCCTCTCTGTCAGGAAGTGCTTCCTGATATCCAACCAAAAACTCCCCTGGTGCAGCTTCAGGCCATGCCCTCTCATCCTGTCACTGGTTGCCTGGGAGAAGAGCCTGAACCCCACCTGGCTACAACCTCCCTTCAGGTAGCTGTAGAGAGTGACAAGGTCCCCCCTGAGTCTCCTCCAGGCTAAACAGCCCCAGCTCCCTCAGCCTCTCCTCATGAGACTTTCCTTCTAGTCCCTTCACCAGCCTCCTTGCTCTCCTCTGGACCTGCTCCAGCACCTCAATATCCTTCTTGAAGAGAGAGGCCCAGAACTGTGCACAGTACTCAAGGTGAAGCCTCATCAGTGCTGAGTACAGGGGGAGAATCATCCCTCGTCCTGCTGGCCACATTGTTCCTGATACAAGCCAGGATGCCATTGGCCCTCCAGACCACCTGAGCACACTGCTGGCTCATGTTCAACTGACTGTCAACCATCATTCCCAGGTCTCTCTCCACTGGGCCACTCTCCAGCCACTCCTCCCAAAGTCTGTAGTGCTGCCTGGGGTTATTGTGGCCAAAGTGTAGGGCCCAGCACCTGGTCCTGTTGGGACTTCATACTGTTGACCTCAGCCCATCGAAGAAGTAAAATTAGGATCCAGGGATCATTTCTTAAGTGGGCAAGAAAATTATATAAGGTGAGTGAAATGCTTTATATACCTAAATTAATTGTCCTTCCATGAATACAGTATGACCAAGGGATGTTCCTCCTCAGGACATTAGCCTTGGCTAGTCTTTATTCCTACAGGCAACTCTAGTGTCCCAGCATATTGCTGAGCTAGATCCCAGATGCCAGATACCATGTCTGCTGAGAACAAACTTAAACTCTGTCTACACAGACAGCAACATCGACATGACATTTTTGACATGCCTTGAAGTTACACCATAAAGTTGTAAAGACCCCAGTTGGCTTAAAATGTGACCTTGGTGTCAGCTGCACATTTAGTCAGTCATGATTTACTAGTTGCTAAGATAAGCCAGATCCAGTGGGCTGCAGGATCTGGGGAGGGTTTCCATTCTAGCCCACTAGAGCTGAAGCAGGTCAGGTCCCAGAGCAAAGGTGCTTTCCTTATAGACCCACTGAGGTAGGTGTCTGCCATTGCCCTTTCCATGTCGCTAATGAAAAAATATAAAATACAGGGTGCAAATCAATCCCTGGTGACCCCAACTAGGAATAGTCAACTGGATGATGTGCTAACAGGATTAATTTTCTCAACCTTTCAATGAACTGCTCCTAAATTAGGTTTGCCCAGCATCCACTGATTTTGAAAAATGATAATCTTTTTCACAGATATCATGCAAGACTAAGCAAAATGCCTTATGGAAATGTAAAAGTATTATGTCAAAACAGTTCTCACCATAAAAATTAGTTTAATTAATTCATTATATTACCACCTGTCTATTCTTCAGTGACTGTGCCACCCTGTCAGGTTACGGGACACCACTTGATGCGGCTAGCTCCTGTCATCAGCATG
>JANVCC010010406.1:2545452-2573547 GCA_025345505.1 Todiramphus chloris collaris
ATCAACTTCCCCCCCCCCCCCTCCCCCCACAATGGGATTGATGGTGTCTTACCATTTACTGAACTAATCCACTTCCATGAAATTTATAGGAACATGGTGTCTTTCACTGCAATCTTGCCAGTAACCTAAAGAGGGATGGCAGATAGACTTAAGGACTGCACATGTACATCTATATTGTTTACTTATGAAGATATTACCTGGCACATTTTTTTCTGGTGACAGGCAAAGTTTGGACATTGTTTCAGGAAGAAGCAATTCCAAAATGCAGTAAAGGGACAAGTAAAAGAGAGTTTGGCCATGTGAACATGAGTTTTTGTCTGGTTTAATTAAGACTGATGGGTTTTAAATCATCACCTTATCAAGTTAAACAAAAACTCTTAACAATGTGAACTCACATAGACTCACAAGTTCATCTGTTAATATAAGCATGTAAACCCCAGCTGTTTAAAAATATATCAAAATATTAGAAGCACTTCTTGTCAACCCAGTACTAAGGTGTGATTCTTTTCCAATAAAAATTATTTTCTCAGTGTCTCAGGAGGCCATTACACACCATTCCCAGATTTACAGATCAGAATCAATAGCTTCAATAATCAAATTAATTATTGACGAAAAAGAACCCTGTTCTATAGCTTCTTTTATTTGCAGTACTTTGCAAAGTCCTTACTGTCTTTATTTTATGGATGGAAAAAATAGGGAAAGTTAAATATCTTCCCAGAGTTATCTACCAGATGAGGTAGGGTATGGTCCCACTCCTCAGATGTTTACTTTCTCTTCCTCTCTTTTCTCTAGGATAATCTTTTTCTTCCACAATTAATAAACTGCTTTCTGGGGGTGTAACTGCCACCCACTCATGCAACTAACATTGTTAAACCTGAAATTACTTTTCCCAGTCTCTTCTTCCAAGATTTCCATTGTCTGCCTCAGCAATCAGTAAGGATTAGTTTATCTCCTAAGTTTACATCTGTTTTCCAATTTTCTGAGTCTGTCCAACAAATTACACTTCTCTTTACAAAACTTTTTTATGGTCTTAGTGCAACACCACTACCAACCTACCAGAAAGTCTACTTAGAACTTGTTGCACAGCTATCAGCAATAAAGATTAATATCCCTGATAATTCTTGATGATCCTTGGCAGAGGAAACCAGTCATTGCGACTGAACCCAGATTTTCTGAAGTCCACATAAGATTTCAGTCATATTGTCAAGAATTCAGTCCAGACTACAGTCTGCAGGCTTAACCTCAGGAATATCTGTTGTTCAATAGTGAAAGATGAGATAAACCCTTATCACACAAGAGTCTTTTGTCAAGTATTTCTCATTACAGTTTTGTGAAGAGAAAGAGTCGGAAGTGTTAGATGTCTGAGAAACCTCAATCTCTTTCTTCTGTGGACAAGTAAAAAGACTTTGGCTCACATTAGAAAGCTGATATTTAAAGCAGGCAATGATGTGCACAGTAGCTGCATCAGCTGGAGAGTTGGTTAAATGTGAGCAAATCTCCACAAATCTTATGCCTCATTCTCATTCTTTCCCTTCTTCAGTCCTGCTTCCCAACCAGATTACTGACATCCAGCAGAGTGGAAGGATGGGTTAAATGCTGCAATACTGATGAGTTTTTAGTAACATGGGAGAAAGAACAAGAAAGTCAATACCAATCTTTTAAAGACTCTGACCTAGTTGCAGCCTGTGAACGTGTAATTGTACTTGCCAGTAATATCTGTCTGATTCATGCACTTGAAAAGTCCAGTTTTTGAGAGATCTCTTAGATCTGTCTTAAAAGGTACTTAAAGAACTCTATGACGTATTACCCTCAGGAACATGATGCAGAACAAGCTCATCATTGATTTTTGCTTCCCTGTTTCTTTCTGTTCAAACAGTTGAGCAGCTAAAAATAGTTTAATGACCACTCAGGTCAGTTAGGGAGAGAACTATTTTCCATCTCCATTAATACAGGGCATTTTTCACATCTTTTTTTCTTTACCTTGCATTTAGATACACTCATAGTTACTCATCCTGTCCCATGATTAGCAGCATTCCCCAGACCTTATTTACTTCCTAGGAAAACACTTCTTATAGATTATGGAAAGTAATTAACATGCAAGGAAGTCAATAAATTTTTGGCATAGTCCATCTTCAACAGCTTTAGGGAAGACCTCAAATGATAGGTTCTTTCCCTCAGGGACTGTGAAGAATTAGGTTTGAAAGCTGTACCCACTACTAAAATCTTCCAAAGCTCAACAGCACCATTCAGTTATAAAGAATATAAACTCATAGAGACTCATCGCAGAAGTATTAAAGAAGACAAGTGAATAATGGGTGACAATCTATATGTGAATACCAGAAAAAAACATGGCTCCCAGGACACCACTCCCAGCATCAACACTGGGGGAAGGTCTTCTTTTGTCACAACTGCCAGGCCAGCACTCATGGTGATCCCACAGACCCTGCAATCCACACACCAGCAGGATCTCTAGAAGGCTACAGCACATCACAGATGCCTATCTTTTTTTGTTAGATGATGTCCTGGTTTGAGTGAGAACAGAAGTAATTCTGTTCTGTAATTTTACTTTTCAGCTCAGTTCTTCTAACTAACTGCACTTTCTGAAGTCAGCAGCCTGTTTTCACAGCCAGTGTCTGCTTCTAGCAGTGATAACACCTCATGTTTAGAGTTACTACCAGGGACTGGTGTGCAGACCAAGGCCACTGCTGGGTCCTGTGTACCACATTGGGGGGTGCAGAAAGTGAAAGGCTGCACCTTCAGGGAGGAGCGGACAGGACGGGTGACCCTGAACTGACCAGCGAGGGATTCCATCCCATATACGGCATATTCAGCTTAGAGCTGAGGGATCCAAAATGTCTCTGGACTGCTCTCCCCTCTTGGACTGCTTTGCCAGCTTTGCTTGGCTTGGCTCAGGTCCTCTTTCAGTTCTTTCCTCGGAGCACCCAAGGAGGCCTCTGTCCGTTCTGCCTTCGATCCCAGTCGGTGGGTTCCTGAACCCAGTACCAGAATCCAGCTCCTGAACACAGCTCCCGTCTGCTGCGAGGCCCAGTCTGGGACTGTCCCAGTGCCTGCTCCACAGCATCAGTGGTGATGGCGATGTAATTACCATCAGGGGGGTTGGGTTCAATACTGGTTTTGTATATATTTGTATATATTCCATTTTTATAATTATTAATTTCATTTTCATTCAAGCTGTTCTAGTTTCCTTTTCTAATCGCTAAGTCTCTCTCCCTTATTCCCTTTCTCTTCCCCTTTGGGAAGGGAGGGGGGTTAACAGAGAGCATCTGTTATAGGTCTAAGGGGCCACACTGACCCGAAACCGTGACAGATGGGCAGGAACATACATCTCCGGCATATTTCACACAAGAAAAAACAGTTAATGGACAGCAAGGTGATGTAAAATTCCTGGAAGGTGAAGTAAGCATGAACCCAAGGCAAAGGATTGCTTCATAACCGAAGGTTTATCAAGAGATATAAAAAGAATGCACAAAATTTGCTTGTCTCCTGTGAAGGTCAACTACAAAAATCTTATGAGTACTTGACTTACACATTTTGAGATTTATGAGTTTGTGAGTGTGAAAGAGTGAATGCATAAAATCAACTTGTTTAAAGACTTTGTAAATAAATATCCCATTCCTCCTCCAAAAGACCTCACACTGAATTTTGTTGTGTTAACTTCCCTGTGAGAGTCAGAGATCTGCATGCCTGAGATTCTTCTGACACTGGGTTTGAAAATGCAGAGCAGGAAGACTGGAGCAAATGGCTTCACAGCCATACAGAGCCTGTTCATTATGTACAAGTAAGAATAGTATTGCCTTCCCATCCCTGTAGGGGTGAAGCCCCACAAACAGAAAAAAAGAGTAGGTCCTGAGGCAAGTTATTCCCCATCCTTCCCTGCATTCACCTTCTAAATTTCAGGAAGACATTCTGCTCTTTAATCTACCCTGACACTTAAAGTCTGAGTGTGGAAAACATTTGGTCTAAATTCTCTTTTGGTAACCTTTTCTTGCTTACATAGGGGAATATTGAGTCCCATACTTGCTTCTTCTTTTGGTTACCTGGTAGCAATCTCAAAAGTCCCTTGCAACATCCAGCTTTGGCACTGCTAGCCTGGAGGAAGTTTTGTCAATGAGAGTAACGATTTTGAGATTAATTGGCGTATAAATACGACTAAACTGATTCTGAGGATGAATACTGAAAAGGCCAGTCTCATCAAATCTTGCACAGAAACAAATCAATAATGTACACACCTCTGCTAGTGATTGGGTTAAAATGATTCTGTATATATCATTGTACATAGTTAAACAATGACGTTCTCTATCAGGAAGATTATTTCTACTCCAAGGTATTTCCCAGCAGTATTTTCATATTGATCATGGTGGACTACTCTAAATAGGGTAAAACCCACCTGTGAAACCTACTTCGTGATTCTGTTTCTTCGCTCCAGTTGCAACTAAAATGTCTTTGTGAACATCCATGGAACCTAAAGTAATAATCTTACTCAATGTCAGTAACTTCTTCATAAATACAAGCCTCAGCTATTGCCCTTGTAACTTACATTGTGGAGGAAAGGATGGAACAGGATCTATTTAGCAGCTCTGTGCGTAGAAATATACAGTAATGGACAACAAGTCCTCTGTTTCTGCACTCAAAACATCATTTGTGTACTCCATTAGAGCTTTCTAAAATGGTAGTCCCTGTTTAGCTATAGTGTGTGTAAGGAATGAAGGTTTGTCTTTACAAAACAAGCTGTGGGCCTGCTGCAGATAAGACTAGCACCAAGAGATAAGAACAATAAGATGGATTCCACTGAAGAATAGAATGAGATTTGTCTTTGCAAATAAACTGTAGGTCTGCTGGTGAATGAAATTTAGATACAATGGGACGAGCCATAAATTCTGTAAAGGATTAAAAAAGGTGGGGGGGGGGGGGGGGGGGGTTGTTATACATTGAAAGGGAATCTTAGATATTAAGCATTCCGGGAAGTCTGTACCTCTCAAGTACCTCAGCCAATGGGGAAAGAGAGAGGGAAAATCGGGCAGGAAATTAGGATAAAAAGGAGGCTGCATCCACCAAAAATTTGAGAGGCCCCAGGGGAATGCCCCATGGCCTCTCCCTTTATTCGAATAAAGTAAAAGGACTCATCTGTCTCCTTTTTGGACATAAGTCTCTGGTGTCTGTGGATTAATTTTCCCGACATGTGGTTCTGTCCACACTAGATTATTGTGATCGTGTTTGGAGACTGATGCTAGGAGAGCATGGCTTATCAACTCTGCTCTCTCTGCACTGCAGCTATCACTTGAAATTGAAAAGTAACCAAGTGGCCTCAGGGTATGTAGCAATAATGCAAGGAGTGAACAAAGCCAACAGCCAGCCTAGAAGAGGCTACCTCCTTAAGAAAGAATCAAGAAATCCACATCACAATAAAAAGTAGATTTAATTCCTGGGTTTAGTTGTACAGTGTTCTAAACTGTCTTCTAACTGCTATAAAACAAAAAAGAAAACAGAATGGGTTTATGTGATAATCAATCCTTGCTGATTTTCATCCATTTACAGAACTGAAGTCCACATCCCCATCCCTGTCAGCTAAATATGCCACTCACCACCTCTGTCCTACTGAAAGACCTTAAGGTCAAAAGAACCCCTCATCACCTTCAGGACTCGCATGGTCCTACAGGTCAAGTAGAAATGAAGAAGTGAAAGCAAAGGAAGTTTGCTCTGCTCTGCAGTAGGTTGTTGCCTGGACTTTTGGGTCTTTTGAAATTCCTGTATGGCCTGTGCTCCCTTATCATCAGACCCTTAAAGGGTGGAGGGCTGTCCCTTCTTCTCGGTCTTTACAAAACATTTACTTATGAATGCAAGGGAGTACAGCCGTGGCTGGCACTAGCCTCAGCCAGGCTTTCACCCCACAGGCACAGGCTGTGATTTAGGCTACCAGCCCTTCCAACAATTCCTCCATCTGTCCATGTGCATGTTGCTTGGGGTTGCAATCCAGCCCTCACTGGAAAATAACTGGGACCATATGCTTGTGATGCCCTGCCAGGGGCAGACAGGGCATGATGGCAGGGGAGGGAGGGATCCATGGCTGCATGCTGTAACTCAGCAGCCAGTGCAGAGCAAGTGATTGCTCCTTACCACTGCTTGTTGAGAAGAAATTACGACTGAGATTAAGAGGGTGGAATTTTGGCTTCATGAGATGTAATTTCTCTTGTTGGGAAGTTTTGTGGTGGTGTATAGCCTGTTATTAGGGGCTGTGTGGTTCAGCCCAACAGAGCAGGAGGTAAAATGTCTTTCCAGGCTGATATGCCTGTATGCTGTATGCATGTCTGAGAAGACAGTCTGCTGAAGCCAGTTTCCCTTGGACATTTTTGGGTTAGTTTGTCATTGCAGGAACACCCCAACACTCACTCACGTGGCTTTCCTGTCAGGTAGTCATTCCTTCCAGCCTGTGTAAAACTCAAACCCAACTCTTATCTGAGTGTTTGCTTTCTTGACTAAGGCTGCAGAGACACTGATTTCATGCTTGTTGGACTCTCCAGTGCTACTGTCACCAGATTTTACCATGTGGAGGTCACTGAACACCATACACTTCCCTCCCTTACAAGTTTTCTCCCGCCTTGCCAACTCTCTGCAGTGCTATTGACATCTGTCTCCACGAAAGGCATATAGCAACAGGGACTCATGCCCGTTGAGTTACACACATTTCTGGATGTATTTTTTTTATTCCTTTTACATTTCTTTTCTTGTCATGAGAATGACTCCTTTTTGTTCTGATGTTACCATCTCACAGGACAGCAGAGGAGAAAGGAGATTGAAGTGGAGCTGACTGCCTTCTCTGTGCACCCTGCTAAGGGCTGCCTTACAAGGGGTGAGTCTTTCCTGCCAGCACGATCACAAGGCAGATTTGAGTTAAGCGGGGTGAATATTCAGAAGTAAGCACAGTTATGACTAAAACATTGCATTTGTTCTGTATTCATTTCGATATAGGACTGACATAAATAAAAACACTTGTCTCATCCCACTCAGTGGACAACAAGGGAGGTGAATCTTTGTGATGCCCTGGAAGAGGCTGTCCCTGCACGGCAGGGCGGCCGGGACAGCAGAGTCACAACAATGACTGCAGGGACAATAACAAAACAATTTATTAGTTCTTCCCAATGGAACAATCAACAAACAGTAAGGATAAAAGTGTTAATTTTTGTAGTTGATTATTTTATGGCGCGACTAAATTTCGAGGAAAAGGAAGAGTTATTAGAAAAGAGGAAAAGATACAGGGAATGAGAGAGTAAGTAAGAGAGAGAAAGATAAAGAGAAAAGGTTATCACCACCCATGGATCCAGGGACGTCCAAGTCTTCATTTCTTCGGTGGTGGGTGCACCCCGATCAATATTTTTCTGTCCCTTTTATACCCTTGAGGTATCTGGGTGGCATTCCCAACTTCCACAGGAAGTGGTGTTGATTTGTACGATTCCCATGAGCTAGCAGTAGTGTGGTGCCTGCCATCCACCTCCCCCATGGTGCAGTCAGAAGCAGGAGCACTTAACTAAAGAAAAGACAGAGTTCCATCCATGCGGAACTTATCTCTTTGCCTGCAGCAAATTCACCACATGACTGTTGGCATCCTCCATGAGAGGAGACGTTTTCATGGCCTGTTGCAGGGGCCATGGATGAAAGTTGGTTCCTATGTTCAGTTTCCCCTGTCTCTGGTGTTTTGGGTCACGTCTCTCAGTGCCTCACTCCCTGGAAGCATGACAGGAATACATTTACAAACACCACAATCACACACTTGGTGACCATGCCATCCCTTCCCACCCCTTATCAATCAGCTTACAAATTAACACATCTAAAAACAACACTCACAGGCAGTTGAGTACAGACCCCCTTAAGGCAAGACTCTACGCCTACACATCCTGCCCAGATTTCTGACATGTAACAGTGCTCCACCTGACAACTTCATGAGAGGTAGAAGCAGTAAGTGCATTAATTTACTCATCTTGCACCCAGGAGGAACAGACCTTGTGCAGGACTTGGCTCACAAGTGCAGGGAGACCCACCTACCTCCAGTTCAACACCCATTACATATTAGTCGCTTTTTCAATCCCCTGTCTGGCACATGCACAGTTATTTTGCAGAGCACCATAGGAGAGCAACATGTACATTTTGCCAGCTCACTAGCAGTAAAATCAAATTAACAACCGAGAAGGAACATTAATTTAGCTTTTTGAAAATAAGGCTTTTGCTGGAAGCCACAAAAATCACCAGTTCAATTCCCCAGCTTTTAGCAGGTAAAACTCCTGCCTGAGGAGATTGATCTGTGTAAACCAGCTTGCTTCTTTTTTCTTTTAAAATGGTATTAAAGTAATTTCTCACTTTTCCCTTAAAAATAATTCAGTATTATTGCTTGTCAATCTTATTTAAGATTTTTGCCACTGTCTCTTTGCCTACCACATCTGTCTCTGTCATTCTTTCCCTTTAGGTCTCAATTATTCTCAAGTATTATGTCATTAACATTACTACTTATTCACCAATAGCAGTACAGATAAGTCTTGATTTCTGCCATTTGCAGTCTGAATGATCACATTTTAAAATAAATAAATAAAATATTACCAAGGGCTTCTCTCATCCTTCTTGTTGTTTTCATTGGTTTATGAGTGTAGAAATTTATAAACAACAAATTTCATGAGCTTATGAGACCTGATGAGATGTTTGATGTTTTCCATATTGGAAAATAAAACAGTTCAGGACAGGGAGGAACTTGTCTATAGGCTGTATTAAAGAATATAGTGACCCTGTCCCTACATAAGCAGACAGTCTGGATCTTGGACATGGCACACATGAGCTTTGGGACATGCTGTCCCCTGTGGAAACAGACAGCAAATTTATGCAACACATGTGAAAGCTGTTGTTGTACCAGTGGTTCTTGCATGCACCCCAGTGTGTGAAGCATTTTGCCACATCACTTTGCTTTAGGTCCTTCTTAGGAACACTTCTTGATACTTTATTTGGACACATGGGACATACGACACACCTCTACTTCCTGACTGGGTAGTGAGAAAAGCACAGGCCCCTAAAGAAAAACTGTGCATTCACAAATGAGCTTTCCACAGACCTCCCCTGGCACTACTGCAGTGCAGGGATCTGTGCTGTGTGGTACAACTTCCAACTTCTATTTCTTTATAACACGCTATTCTTTGCAATATAAGAGTCTGCAAAAGCCCAGCTTAGACTCACACTGTGTTTTACAGGATGGTAGACATATATCTAATGGGAGACAGTCTGTACCCTCAGAATCTCAGACTATCAGGAAAAAGAGAAAAGCATGACCACCTCTGTATCACAGAAGCTATCCGTCACAGGTAACACAACTTTTGGAGGCAATGAAGAATGAACCTCAGCCAGAATTTCACCGTAATTTTAAATGGGCATTGACATTTATCATTACCATATGCAGCTTTGCATCTGTCCTTTCTCCAACTTCTTAGCTTGGTAGCATTTCAGCTTTCCAACTCCTCATGGTAGAGCAGACGTTTTTATACCACAGAGTCAAGGAAGTCTGATATAAAACTAGGCAAAAGCAAGAAGGTGTTTAGTCCACTTCATTTCACTGGGGAGGCCCACTGAGCAACACATAATTGCTCTCACTGACATGAGGGAAGAAAGAAGGAACAAGGAGCCAAGGCCAAAACAGGCAGCACCAGTTTATGCAGGTTTGTGCCCACGACCAAGATACTCTGATTTCTTAGACAGGAGACAAGTTTTCTAATGCAAAGGAACGTGTATTCTGCCTTGCCTTCCTGATGTGTCTGCAGCATGGCAAGGCAAACCTGTGCCACTTTCAGTCTGTGCTAATTAAGTACTAATAGGAGCAAAATGGTGCAATTCAGGGGAGAACTACCTGTGTGTTTACTCAGGCACTGCCTAAGTTTGTAAACGAGTGCTGACTGCCACAATGAATGCGCTGGGTTCCCACTGTACAGTAGCTGTGATATCTGTACACATAAATGTTCTGTTAAAGCCTTACAGGTCTCTCAGGCATTAATGCACTATCCACCAATAAGAAAAATGCCAGTAGGCATGCCTGTGAATACTTTGTCCTTAAAAACTCATAAGAAAGACATTTACAATCCAAATAAGAAAAAAAAAGCAGAGAGGAGTTATTTGCAGAAATCCTGTTGCCTGCCAGAACAGCTTATCAGCAGTCACTCCATACAGAATCCTCTGTATTGGTATTGGACACAGAATGCTGCAACCCAGCCTCAATCTTTATCTAAAGTCATTTGTGCTCACAGGTGTTAAAGCAGCCCTGTTCCTGCTTCTGGATTGCAGAAAATGAGTACACAAAGAATTATTTCACATGCCTGCCACAAAATTACACTTCTGTCCTGGGTCCTACCACACTGTATGTCAATGTAGTGCAAGACATCTGTTGCTGGGCTTGCTGCCAAGTCCACAGGACTCAGTGTGAAACCAAAGTTGTGAAAGATGTAGTTACGGAGCTATAACAATTTTATTTTCTGAATCCTGCATCAGTTTGTTTCTCCAGGACCAGTGGGGACAGCAGTCTTTGCAGGGAAGAGCCCATCCTGTATTGCCTGGCAGGAATTCTGATTTTGTTCCTTTTCATTTCCTTCTTCTTCATCCCTTCCACTTCCTTATCTAAACCACAAAATAATTCAGAAAAAATAAACGGTGTATGTTTATTTTCTGGCTGCTCACAGAAAAGGTACAGAGTTTCTTTGTGCAGCTCCAGGATGAAATCAGTCGCTTATGAATTGAAAGCTTGGTCAACAGTGCCTTACGAAGTGTCTTTCTATTGTCTTTAGTGGGCTTTGAAACAAGGCATAAATTATTAGTGAACATGTACTATTGAAATGTGTGAAAGGAGAACAGTAAATGTCCCATGCATTTCTCCAAGTGTCCCACAGATTACTACTGAGGACATGGTTCAGGGACCATTGTCTGAAATCCACAAGGATCCAGCACTTTGCTGGATGTGGTGACGTGAATTGCCTATGGAATATGATTTCTTCTTTCATGCTTCCCTCCATTTTACTAGCCTTTCCTTCATGATTTACAGTTGTATAAACAAACTCACTTGTTCCACTGACCCCATACTTCCAATCCCTCTCCAACTGCTCACTTTAGTGCCAGTGTAATTATCGCTCCAAAATACAAATAGACAAATGGTACAGAGATGCATGCAGAGAAGCCAATTTGAAGTATTGTCAGAACTTGTTAGTTTTCTGCAAAAAACTGCTCTAATGAAACCCATTCAATAATGTTGCAATTCAAGACAAGATGAATCAAGCTGCGGAATAAACTCCTTTCCTTCCTACTGTGTTCATATGATTTTTCAGACAGAACAACCTGGTTTCTGTATTATGAACCTTTGGAGCTTGGCTTTGTTATTTTGTTTTTTCACAAATGAGTCCATTAGCAAAGCTATGAGAAGTATTGACTGCGTCATGGGTTGGGGTTCATACGTGGAACTGGACAGGAGACAGTATTGGCCATGGAGGAGATTAACTAGGAACAAGGGCATAAAAGGCACCCTACCATAATCATCTCCTCTAGTGTGTAAAACACTCTCCCTTCTGTCAGTTCAGAGAGCTCAGTTGCACTTTGATAAAATATAGGCCTCAAAAGAAAAGGGTAGGTAGAAAGTGGAGCAAAAAAAAAAAAAAGAGCTGACAACTCTAAACCACAGTTTAGTTCTGAGGTGCAGAATGCTCTTCAGATACTGCTTGAATTGTGACTAATTTACAGCCAACGTTCAAACCAACATCTGACATCTGGGATGTTTAATTCTCCTGGGAATCTCAGGAACAAGAAAAGCCTTGTTAGTCTCAACATGCCTTCTTTTGAATTTTTGTGCTATAACATCTGTAAACCATGTGTCTACCTTTTTTCCTAATAGATAAACAGCAGAAATAGAAACAGCGCTGACATTAGCCTTACAAAATATCAAGCACAAAGGCGTTGTTGACACCATGTTATTGTGATGTATTTTTATGATGACTTGAGAAATTCAATGCTTCTCTCTCAGAGTGGAATTTTCAGTGGTATTGCTCCACCACAGCTCAGTTCTCTTCCTTCGTAAGAGCAATGGAAAGAAAAATGCATTTCATTTTGCTGTGCAAGTGAGTTTCTAAAGTGTTTCTTTTACCCAGAAATTAAAAACAAACTGCTTAAAAGAGAAAATGCTCATCTTGCCGTCTCAGGACAAGCAAACTTATCAAGAGGACAATTTTATAGAAGTTGTTATTGTGGTTTTGACCTTAGGCATGTTTAGACAAATATCCCGCTCAATACTGCAGATTTGAGATCAACACTAATAAACAAACTTCTAATAAACTCCTTGCCACTAAGGGAATGGTTTTTAACCCTATCCTGTTAAATTTAACTCACTTCCTACACTTCAGAAATTTCTAGAGAACTGTCAGAGATCTGTCCATGTAACAACTAAAAAAAAGTATAACCTTTCTGAGAACTCTATATACGAATTCTCAACCTTTAATTTACTAGCTACCTTTCAAAAAGAAACACTACCTTTCTGCTCATTTTAAATATATTGTGTCGAATTCCATACAACATCCCATATGTCCAGATTCCCTTTGTGGGGAAAAAAGGGAAACTTGAGTAGTGAGAATATTTGCACCATTTCCTGTGTTATTTCTAGTAAGTCTTATTTGTCTCCTCTTTCAGCTACACAGCTGCAGTATTTTACATCCTCCTCCTTAGAATCCCCATGAACTAGTCCACAATTTATTCCTTTACACAAACCAGGTGGGAGACTGGAAAGCAAGGACACCACCACGAATCCCCTTCTTAACAGATTGAAGCATCCTGAGATTAGCTGGTGTTCAAAAACATGGGATAAAGATGATTTCTACAGCACTGTAAGCCATGCTGCCCCAGGAGGTGCAGGTAAGTAGTCTTACAGGGTCTTCTATACCTTCTTCAAAGCTCCTGAAGTTGCTAGCGAGACAATGTGCTATGGTTTTACTCCGCAGTGAATTTCTGAATGACTCATACAAAACCATGACAATAAAATGTAATTACACTGATTGAATATGAATCTGGTGCGTGTTGTTAAAAAGCACCTAGGTCTGTCACTGGTCAGAAACAGACTGGCATCACACTGTTCCCAGGAATCTGAAACATAAAAATAATAATAATTCACAGGTTAATTGGACAACGTGAAAGTCAGCAATTTTTCGGCTTTTGCAATGTGTATTCTAACAAAAGTAATGAAGCTGTGATATAGATACGCTCTGTCATGCTCCATTTAACACTACCAGTTATTAATACTGTGTAGAAGACTGTCTAAAGTGAACACACATCTTAGGGGAACATACTGACTTAACCCACACAAGGCTCTGGTTTCCTGGTTGCAGACAATGGTTCTGCAATAAACTGTAAATTACTCCCTGGTCCTAGGTTTGATCTTGAAGAATGGATATATAAATCTGGTCTTTTCTTATTATCTACAGCTAATGCACAAATGGGTCTGCTGGGGATGTGGCAACAAGTTTCAGAGCTTTCCTCAACAGAGGTTATAGATCCCAGGTGCTTTACTGCATTTCTGTGACGCTTCAGAATATGCTTCCTGCTGATGTGCTACAAGTGAATTAATTCTTCTTAGGTGGAAAGCACAAGAGATAAAGAAAGAAGTCAGCTAAACTATTATAATATTTTTCTGCTTGTATTTCCAAAAGGCAGCAAATAAGGTTCTGGACATAAGATAGGAATATAAATAGTGGGGTTCTATAGCATTAGTAAAACACTCTATTCCTCACAGCTGAAGGGCAAAACACAGACAATGTCTCAAAACTGGGTAAAATTGGAAAGTGTAATAAGTGCATCAGGAGTGTACTTTGCTACTGTCTCGTTGGTATAAAACTGTTCTATGAAAACTGTGAGAGAAAATGGTTTCCTTCTGTTGTTGCAGACCTGCTGTGAGGAATTACTCATTAATCATGAAAGATACCACAGAACAGAGGCATTTTGTGAAACAGAGTAGGCATTTGATGAAAGTCTGTTGCTTTTAAATGGTGTTACACCATTTTGCACCAGTATGGGATTTATCCCACCATTTTTATACTAGCTGATTTTAAAGTGTTATTCAGTGTTTTCCATCTGTAAAGCTGTTACTCATTCCATCCTCCCTACAGGTACTTTAGCACACCTGTAATCCTCACTTCAGGCAAAGCAAGAGCTTAGTTTCTCTTCTGCTAAGCCTGTACTGTCTCATGATGACAGGAAACATGGTGGTCCATGTTGCGCCACAGATGGGATAGTTTAAGGAGAAAATTAATTCTTTCAGGGACAACGGCTATCTTTCCACTGTGTTTTACTGACCTTTATTCTTCCCTATATATCTGGTCTTGATTTGCAAGATGCCACAGGAAGATAAAGAGCTGTGTACAGGTACAGAAACAACAGCCTTCTCACCTGAGCTGGGATACAAACATTTCTTGTCCATGTGTAGGGCAAACCTGGGAAGAAGGGACAGATATTAGGCTGTTACTGATATTTGCAGGAAGCATACTGGCATGGCATTAGGGAGAAAGCATTTCTAAAACCAGCACAACCTTCCCTATGAACTCAACTTCTGCCTGAGCTGGCCTAATAATTTCACGCTGTCTTTATCATACTTATTATCTTACTTATCTTACTTACTTATTGCAGGAGAGGGTTGTTCTGTAGACACAACTGTGTACATGGTTTGATATTTTTTTATTATACACATGAAATTGAAAGGTTGTGTGTACCTCTCTACATTAATTCAGCTAGAGGTCTTCCTACAGGTACTCTGCAAGTTAAGATGCATACTTCATGTATTTCACAGTGGAAGTGGCAGACTATGGTCCAAGCACCAGGATTGGCTCTAATGCAGTAGAAATATGTGAAGACAAACCACCTGGTAAGTTAGGAATAAGCAATGGGATGTTGACACCAGGCTTGGGAAGGATTCAACCTAAGCAAGAACACAAAAAAACTCTGGCGCTTAAGAACTGGAGATCCTGTTGTTGAAGAACAATTCTTTGACCCTGGCAGTACCAAAACTAGTATACTCATTTCAAAACCAGCAACTGTTTGAAGAATAACACTGACCTCCAGCTACCTGTCAACTCTTTGGTCCAAGTAAGCTCAAATTCTTCCTTTTTTCTACACCTTATCATATTTTCTACCCCTTTTTTCCCACTTTGTGTCAGAATTTCTTCTCTGTGAACCAGCTTATAACCACAGAATCATAGAATCATATGGAAAAGAACTTTAAGATCATCAACTCCAACCACTAACCTAACACTGCCAAGCCCACCACTATGTATATTTATTTTTATATATTTATATGAATATATGAATATATGAATATAAATAGCAATTTGCAAAGTATAGGACTAAGCTCACAAAATGTTTTTTTTTCTCAGTAATGTAGTTTAATATTCAGCCTCTAAACCACAACAGGAGTATGAAAGCTGGGAAAAGGTACCTAAGAATTGTTCAGGGACAAGCTCTACAGTCAATCACTACAATGTAAAACACGTGCAGATGACCTCTCCTAGACTGACACAACCCAGATCTCATCCAGATCCTTATTGTAGCAATATTTCATTCTCTCCAGAAGAACGGCTCTGCCACACAATGCACAATGCTTCCAGCTGGCTCGAATGAGCTGTATGCACAGTGCCTGCTGTTGTTCTTTCTATAGTATTTTTCCTTTTGGTCATGGGCAATAAAGTCAATGAATCTGCAGTGTCTTTCCTGAGTTTTTTATAAAGATATAACACAGTGTCACTATTACAGTAACCAAGGGGAAAAAAAAAGATTGTGTGCATGCATGTATTATATTGCCTACAACAGCTTGCAGAATGATCAGTTCTCTCCATTTATTTTCACTACCTCCTCCTCCATCTCTTCATTAAGTCAGTAAGCTTCTTCTGACCCTTCCCACCCCTCTGCTATGAATAAATGGAAAACCTCTTCAAAAGCTTGGTACTGACAGATTTTGCTTTCTCAAACACTAATGCGCATGTAACCTGCTGGGCGATGTTTTATAGAAATAACGATGAAATATTCATGGGAACATGATGGCAACAAATAAATGGAGCAAAGAGAGTCTACAAAGCAAGACAAGAGGTCATTTATCACATTATTCTAAGCCAAAAAATGAAATAACAATGCAGTCTTCCGAAGCCTGCTGGGTGAAACATGAGCCTTCAGTTAGGCCTCTTGGTATCAGATTCCTTTCTATTTCCATAGCAAATCAATCTGCTGGCCTCTGCTTGCTCCTTAATATGATAGCTACCACTGTAAAATCTCCTGGGTATACCAAAATGAATAGACCTTGCACTGTAGATGAGTCTCTGTCTAGATAAGACTGAATAATAACATGCATAGCAAGACTGATGGTTAAAAACCAAATCTAACATGAATGAGAAAATATTGCCATGGAAATGACTCAGAAATCAGGGTAATGATCGTGGCTCCTTTGGCAAAGTATGAAAGGAGTGGAAGGGCTATTTTCAGAGAGTCATTTAAAAGTTTATTCACCCATATTTCATTCAGCCTTAGGCAAGCAAAAAAAAAAATAAATTGTTATTGGGGTCTATTTTTCTGAAAATTGCTAAAACTTCACAGTTGCCAGAGAACAAAGTGGGGTGCCAATTTTTAAGTTGTGATTTCCACTCACACAAAGTAGATTCAAAGCACTAAGCAATCAGGATGGCAACACTTTTACAATGGCTTTGCAGAGGTGTAAATGAGTCTAAGCAAAGACCAAGGCACCTGACGTGCAGACCACAGTTAGCTGCAAAGATACGAGAGGAGGTTGCCCTTGTCTTCACTACTGCAAAGTCACAACGTTTTGATCATGGGTTTGATTCATCCCATTTAGTGCCTAAAATGATAAAATGTTTTAGTAAAGCAAAGACTGTGAAAATTCCATCTACTGCTTAATCAGAGCTGTGTGTATATGAAACCTTCAACTGCACTTTAAAAAACAATGGTCTATTGTTCTCTGCTTCACAGAATCATAGAGTCACATCCAAGGGCAGTGGCAAGAGACAGTGGTCCCAGAAGGCCCCTCGTCCACCACCTGCACAGAGCAGGACCTCTGTTCTGGCCTTGCACCCTCCAGGGATGGAGACTCCAGGCTCTTCATGGCAGCTCCTCCAGGGCTTGTTTGTTATCCTTGGAAAGCAAAAGGAGTTTCTCACATGCAGCCAGGCACAGCTGTAAAGAGCTTGTCCCTGTCCCCATCTTATTGACCCCCTCACGTTTAGGCACCAAGGTGCTGCTGGGTGCCTTAAAGCTCTTTCTGCTCCTAGCTGAGTCAACCCCAGCCCTGCAGATTTGGTGTTAACTGCAAACCTGACAGAGCACCTTTCGTGATCTCCCCAGCTCAGCACTAGAGACAGTAACTAGGACAAACCCCAGAGCAGATCCTGCAGGACTCCACAGGGCACCAGTCTCCAGGAAGATACAGGCCAGTGACCACCACCTCTGAGCTCAACCACCCAAGCAGATATTTTACCCATCTAGTGGAACATTAAGCCAGACTATAAAGTCTAGCATGGATTCAAGGACATTGTGGGACATTGCTGGAAACCTTGCCAAAGCCAGAAATACCCCCTGTTCTCCACTTGTCCAGACATCTGATCATTTTATCACACAAAGCATGATAAAGCAGTTAACAATGCTGACTGTCCCAATTATTTTCTCCTCCCTCATGTACCAGGGATGTGCTCCAAGAGGAGCACTTCACAGGGAGTGAAGTGAGTCTGCTTGGCCTGAAGTTCCTCAGATATCTTTCCTCTCCTTTTGGAAGACAGGTGTGATATTTGCCTTTCTCTGTTTGTTGGGAACACCTCCCTAGTCTCCACAGCCTTTCAGAAATGCTTGAGGATAACCTTACATGGACATCAGCCTGTAGAGTCCCATGGCCTTGCATGGGTTGATTTTGTGCAAGTAATCCTTGATTCAACCTTCACCCACTTGCTGGTTATTCTCCTCCTTGAATCCTGTCCCTGGGGAGCCCATCAGTGAAGACTGAGGCAAAGAAAACACATTGAGTACCTCAGCCTTATCATCAGTGCCTTTTTTCATGTAAACTAGCTGCCTTACTCAGCCCACATTTTCCTTGTTTAGCCTTTCACTGTTGATGCAGCAGCATGACTTACGAGATTGTATTTTGATAATTCATTTTGCCCAAGATGGAGCAGAAATGCTTCTATAAAAGTAAAGACAAATTCACTGATATTATCTCACAATGCCAACTTTTCGATTACACTGAGAGTCCATCATGTACGTACATCACACAACAATTACTGTAGAAGTGTCCCTTCAAATTGTTATTTAATGAGCAAAGAATCCCTTTTTCTATAAAGAAATTATTTCTGCAGATTTAGGGTCTATTTAATCAGAATCAGCTTTACCATTTCCATTCTTTTTCCTTATTTTCATTCCATCCAGCAGTTTTATCATATCATAGCTTCCCTTCAATTGAGATCCCTGGAGATACTTTACCAGGAGATTGCCATACTTAGACTTGATGTTTCTAGGAAAGCACATCAATGCAACATTTCTGAAAGGCCAAGTTGTTTCCTGTTGTCCCTTAGGAGACAATATCACTTCATCCTATCGTTGTTTAAATGTACCGAGAGCTTTTTGACGCTGTGCCTGAACAGAGCTGTCAAGATTGTAAATTCAAGTTATAACCCAAGGACTTTTCACAATTTTATCTTATCCTGAGCTGCCTAACATCAAAAGAAATATTGAGAACACAGCCAGCCTGCTGCATCCCTGAAATGTGCAGCTGCAGAAGCCTCTCATTTAAAGCAGTCAAAAGTACAGCTGCTGTTTTAGGGAAGGTTATAAATGAGAAGTGCTTATTGCAGTTGCTGTTGTGAGCCAAGGTAAGTCCACAAGGTAAGACTCTGTGTCAAGATGAACCACTCTAAGAGGCAGAAATGGAGGTGTATGCATAGAGAACACACTCTGACAGAGGACAGTGCAGCACTCAGTTCCTTAATACTGCCATCATGGAGGTATCTTCCTCCTCTTCAAGTGTCAGTGGGCTGAAGCTTTATGATCCTATCAACGATGTCTGTAATCCAAAGTCCCGGGAATGGAGCTGGCATAGACGTGCAACAAACTGAGCCCAAACCTCTTGAAACCTTATCCAGCCCTCCAGAGGCCCAGTACATGGGCTGATCCGTTCTATGGGAAGGAAACTTGATTCGCTGAGTAGCCATCCTTATATGTTGTCACCTTAGACAGACCTTTTGGGGTGTATAACTTACTATTTATTATTCCTTATAAAAATTCACTCTTTTAATTACAACTTTCACATCCCAGGGAGTTAAGCCTATAGTAATTGAAAATTGTTCCATAAGTAAATAAAAGCATGGAGTAGGACTGACTAACAGTTCCATCCCGTGGAGTACACAGTTTTGAAAGGGGATCTTGGTCCTCTGCAGGAAAAAGACCACTCAGAATCTTATAAACACGGAAGTGTGTTAAAATGCAATATTTTTAAATTGGATGCTTAGGTCTTCCATTTCAAGAATGCATGCCTTTGGCTGGGACATGGGCCAAGCTTGGAAAAATCCCAGATGGAGGACTGTCTGAATTTTTCATGTCAGCTAGCTCTGAATGAGATAGATGAGGGACATAAATACATTTCCTGTATTTTATATTTGCACTCTTACTGCAATGCTTTTGAGAGGCAGTATCTGCTAGTAATTTTTTCCTTTCTTACCTTAACATGAAAGAGCATTCATCAGTGGTCATAAACATACTACCTGACTCTACTGCAGCCTGTTTGTTATAACACACAGAATATATATATATATATATATGAACCAAAGTAACTTCTTTTGTATACAGATTTTTGCAAATACTGTAATGCTAAATGCACAGGCATATAAGCTAAAACATTTCTCACAAGTTCCATCTTTTCAAAAGCCATATGTGTACATGTGCCAGTTACTACAGTGCAGAGGTTATTCCAGGTATCCTCAAAGGTGTGATGTCAACAAGACTGTTGATGTCTCTCTCTCTCTCCTCCAGTAAGCACAATTCTTCATAGGACATCTTAGAAGAAGTGTCCTGCACTGGCATTTCCTGGAGAAGATATGGATTCACCAAAAGGTCTTCCAGGGCTTCAGCCCCTGCAATAAATTCCAGTGTTCACTATTCCACAAGGAACTGGGAATTTGTAGCTACCCAGTACAGCATCATGAAGCCTACTGACCCCACAACCCTATATGAAACATGGGAGAGGATCTGCAAGCTGTGCAGAGCTGGAGCATATCTGCTTTCCCCATCTGCAGTCCTGTCATGCTGGTTGCCCATCTCCCGTGGTGTATCTCCACTGGCCTGAAACCAGAGAGTTGGGTGCACCCATGCTACAGACAGGGACTTTGCAACATCAAAGTGCATCTCTACAAGGGATTTTAAGGCTTCTCACAGAGTCTGCCTCCATGTAGCGAAGTCTTAAACCAGTGCATAGGAATTGTGTTATGAGAAGAGTTCATTAACTATGATAGACACTATTTCCAGAGGTGTTGATTATTCCCATGTTCCAGTGACTCCAAGAAAACTGGGAGTGTTTAGTGGTTCTCTGATTAAAAGTCAAAGCATGCTTACAAATAATGGATTTAAAGCTCCACAAGCAGCCATCCTTCTGGTTTCTTTCAGCTTTCTGGATTCTTTATTCCTGAAACTTGAACATTTTCAAGATATATCTTCAGGCCTTATTATATATTGCTGTCACATTTACAGCTTATGTAACTTAATGCATGATGACTAGAAGGTAGGATGTTAGTAGCTATGCCAATGATAAGCATGCTCTCGATGTATACTGTGAAGCTTTCTGTGTTGCAAAGACATACTAGAAAAGACTAATGAATGTTTATATGGACACAGTAACAACGCTACAATAAATTAGATTGCCCACATTTCTATTACTTGTGTGGTAAACCTTCATACACCATTGAGAATATACTCTTAGTTTAAAAAATAAAGACTTCTGATTTGATTGGAACCATATGTGAAAATGCACTAGGTTTTAGGATCTGACCAGACTAGTCAATCCAAGAGATAGTATGCTTTGACCTCTCATTTGGTTCAGTGATTTCTTTTAGACATGGAAAAGACAAATTTCAGCTCCAGGATGCTTAGTTCTCAGTGGAAGGTGCACAGATACACAGTCCTGGGTGAGATAGCTCTCTTCAGTCAATTTCTTCTGATATTTTAGTTGTGTTTCCTGCTGTATTAGAATCATAGAATGGTTTGAGTTGGAATTGACCTTAAAGATCATCTTGTTCCAATCCCTCTGCCATGGTCAGGGACACCTCCCACTTGATCACATTGCTCAAAACCTCATCCAACCTGGTCTTGAACACATCCAGTGTTGGGGCATCTACAAACACCTGGGAAACCTGTTCCACTGTCTCATCACCCTCATAATGAAAAACTTCTTCCTAATTAATCTGAATCTACCCTCTTCCAGTTTAAAGCCATTACCCTTCATCCTATAACTACAAGTCCTCATAAAAAGCCCCTCCCCAGCTTTCCTGTAGGCCCTCTTTGGATACTGCAAGGCTGCAATAAGGTATCCACAGAGCCCTCCCTTCTCCAGAGTGAACAATCCCAATTCTCTCAGTCTGTCCTCATCGCAGAACTGTTCCAGTCCTCTGATCATCTTCATGGCCCTCCTCTGGACTCTCTGGACAGATCCATGTCCTCCTTATGTTGTGTGCTTCAGAGTTTGATGCAGTACTCCAGGTGGGGTCTCACAAGAGCTGAGTAGAGGGGCAGATTCACCTCCCTTGACTTGCTGGTCACACTGCTTCATCTGCAGCCCTTCTGCACTGCTAGTACACATTGGTGGCTCATGGCCACTTCTATTGCTGACATTTCCTTCACCCTGATTTGGCTTTAGAGTAAATATAAGAATAATTCATTCTTTTTAAAACACACATTTCAAGGAGCTGAGTTTCAGTCTGTGATCTGTACACACTTTAAGGTCCGCAAATTGTACCTAGTGCATCTGGAAAAGGTAATTAAGAGAAGCAAATTGTTATCTGTTGGATCAAATTTGGTATACAGTTGTCTGCATCTCCAGTCTGAATATTTTAGGGGCCTACAAATTGAAAAGGGTTGAAAACCACTTATATTTTGGCCCTGACTGTATTTCATAAGGAAGACTTGATTGACTGAAGAATCCCTATTTGTCCTTACCTTACACCATAGGGATCTTCCCTTTAGGTGGAGGACCTTTCACACTCATGAAGCTGTGAATACCTCCTGCCAATCACATGTTGAACACACATGATATTCAAAACTCAAAAGACTGAAGAAAACTTCCTCCACAGGGTGCCTGAACCTATCCCAGCTGGACTCCTTTGTAAGAAACCATGGTGGAACTGGCCCTGAGAGGCACCACAGCAGGGCAACAGTTTGTTACAGCCTTGCTAGTAACTCCTCAGTGACCCTGTCTCACTTCATCTGCTGGACTGAGATGATAATTTTGGAGCCATATACTATCATATCACAGCCCACCTTTGAAATTTTCTCTCTCTTTGTGCTAACTTTAAAGAAAGCACACAGATACTCAAGTCCTCATTTAGATATCTCAACCCTTTTTCCAGTGTTAGGAGTGATAGATCCAAACAGTGGTCTGATCCATGCCCTGGAGCTGCATCAGTGCTGACTGGCCCCTGCCCATGCCATAGACACGTGTTTCAGGAGAAGGGGAAAGTGAAATTATGAACTGAGCAAAATCTGTGTCATGTGTTGGCAATGTGCTTGCTTAATATGCATCTTATAAAGCTAGTGTGCTCAGTCAGTAGTCACTACAGGGAAACATGCACTTTCACTGCTCATACTCTGCTAACACTGGAAATTCAGCACTGTTAATTCAACTTGCAGACTCTCAGCTTACAGGCCCAGATCAGAAAGCAAACCAAAGCCTGGCCCTTGACTGCAGAAGAATTTCAGTTAGGGTCTTCCACTGCTCTATTTGTGCTCCTGGACCAAATTGTCATGCCTCACCTTTCAGACCAGAATGAATGTTTTTATTACAGTACTATACTCTCTGGAGGAATAGTTTTATAATGAAAGCATTGACACTGGCCCTTAACTAAAGCACAGCTTTAGATGCTGCTGCTGCTCTACCTTAACAAGTCTCCTATCAGCTTCATAGCACTAAAGAAGAAAAAGATGAGTCTCATGGTGCTGTCAGGGAGAATTTCAGTCATGTTCTACACATATTATTTTTATTCAACCTACCTTTGCCAAATTTTAAGTCTATTTCACATCCTCTCTGAATATATCTGCTGTTGTCATGGCACTGTAAATTCACATGCTCTTTGAGCTACACAAGCTATTAGATATATGTCATCATTAATTTGCCTCTGTGCAGACAGCTCATAGTCTGCTTTATAGTTTTAAAGTAATTTCTGGTCATCAGCATCTAGGCCAAAAGCAAATCACAAAGAAGTCTGGCCTTTCCCTCTGTCTGTCCTAGGCGACTCCTCTTCATGCGTATAAATGTATTAACTTGGAACAGCCTTGAGCAGACAAGCCCTTCCCCTCTTCTGCCACAGGCTTTACTATTGCATGCATCTGAAAGGAAAGAACTGTGCAGATTTAGGCAAATTATCCCTGGTCAGAATCTCCACACTCAAGCCTATGATTCAAAACACTGCCTGTGCTTGTCCATCACGGAGCACGAATAAAGCATGACAGAGAAGGTAGACTTTAAAAGCTCTGGGTGTTTCAAGCGTCTCATGCCAGCCAGTCCTCATTGCTGATCCATCATTTCACAGATGAAATGCTGCAGAGAGCTGTCAGTATTGCTGTCATAATGATGAATGAGGCCACTAGCTACAACTTTCTCAAACAATATATTGAGCCCATCTATTGTCAGCATTTACAGCACCTCTCTTCCAAGGCACTCCTGGGCATCTACCACTTTACCAGTTACTTTATTTGAACTTTCTGGAGGTGTTCTTGGAGTAAATGCTTTATGATTAGAAATAAAGGGAGTGGCTCATAGATAAGAAAGTAGACAAGAGTTTGTAGCAGTTATCCAGATACATAGAAAGATGCTTAGAGATTCCATGCTCAGCCATGTTAGCCATTGCAAACTATATTTTAACTATTCTACCTAGTAAACACCTCTTTCATTAAAAAACATGCTAACCGTAAAATTATATACATAGCCAGGTTTTCTAAACTCCCTCACCATTGTGGTATCTGGTACTGTGATTTGTTAAAGTATTACCTTCAGAGAAAGAAAGGCTTAAAGCTTTTACAATAGCTTATCACCCACTGTTCTCCTACATCCACCTGTGGAATATTTAGTAAGTTGAAGAGTAAACTGATACCAGTTCAAAACAAGGGAGTTCTCAAGCTGAAAATAACTGGACACTGAGGAAGTGTCAGGTATGTTTGCTCTATTCCTTTTTTTTCTACTACACATCTGGTTTTAATTACTACTGAAGTCATAATGCTGCCATAGATAGACCTTTCTTTGGTCCAGTTCACCATGACCATTTTTATAGTTTTTTGCAGTGATAAAAATGTTTTGTGCCCTTGCACACTTACATATTAGGTTGTGACGTATATGTATATGTGTATGTTTCTACAGTTCTATGGCATTATCAAGTGACACACAGATGTATGGATAAACTTATCATCATGAATTGGCTGAAATATTGAAGAGTTTCAAGTTTATGTGAACGTATTTTCTTTGCAATAGTAGACTTGTAAAATTAATTTCTGTATGTATTCATCCCCGAATCTTTTTGACAACATATTTTATTCAGGTAAGCACAGTAAATATCTATATCTTATATACTTATATACTTATCTTCAGAAACAAAACTGAAATCATTTAATGATATAATTCCAACTACAGAATAATATTTTGTGGCATAATCCTAGGAGCTCCATGGCAGATCTCAGGTCTCTTGACTCCACTGTAATGATCTCCCACAGCTGCTTTCATATGCAGCTGTTAATCATCAAGTATAAAATGGTAAATGTATTTTGTCTTTGCTCTGGTTAAATGTGAGACAGAAAAAGAGGAAACTCTTAACAGAAGGCTTTATTTTCCAGTTCTGAGGATAATACAAGGACAAAAATAGCAGTAGCCAGCCTTCATTACTGCTCACATTTGTTTTTCAAAGGGAAATCCATAAATCTTCTGCTACCCTGAATCATATTACTGAGTACCTTGTTGGAAAACTTTTCTGAGTCTGGAGAGGAGACAAGAGGGTGACTGTCACCTAACTCATCTCTGCTCAGGCATACCTTTTAGCCACCTTCTCCTGCCCTACTTCAGACTGCACCTATGTCTTGGCCCAAGGACAATCAAACCATGTAGCTGGAAGCAGGAAAATGCATAGAGTCACCCTTCACAGAGAAAGGAAAAGAAGAAGGGATCAACCTTTTTTTGGACTTGAGACGGATATGAAAAGGACCTACAACCAAATACAACTTAAAATAACAAAAACCTGGTCTGTCTGCATATGAGATCTGCTGTGTTCAGGCTGGGATTATTGTCATTTTGGATAAATTTACTGTAATCTACCTGCCCCTTATTCTGGGCAAGCAGGTGTAAGACACATTCCTATTCTCCTACCTCTGCAAGTACTGCTGACAGCTAGGGTCACATCTTAAGCAGCTCCAGCATGAAGTGCCATAAATTCTTCTGTGGCATCCCTAGGACAATGAATTAGAACTTTTCAAAATGCTAAGAAAATATCCTGTATAGCAGGCAAAAAAAAAAAAAAAGCACTAATGATGAGTACCTGCCATGAAGCTGAAATGAGGCCACAGCAATGAGAACTCCGGAAGGTGCTCTAAGGAAATAACAAAAGCCAATTAGTGCTGCATATGTCTTTTTGTGGGTTTTTTGCAAATCTTCATTACCTACAGTGCCTTACTGTGATATCTGAGCATCAACAGCATCTTGTCCTCAATAACTTCCTTTGAGGTAGGGAAAGAAAACTTCCCCAGCTGTGAGACACAGACACATTAAGGCTGAGACTGATCTATCTGATTTACACCTTTGATGAATCCTTTAGGATCACCATGACACCATATTCAGGATCCTTGCACCATGCACAGGCTTCACTATTTTGAGAAACTGACTTTTCTACTCAAGGCAAAAACCTTCTTCTTTGCTTCTTCACTGACTCGGTAGTTGGTATGTCTTTGGTCTGGAGATCAATGCAGCCGTGGGCCCACCAGGTGCCCATAGCTAAATGGAGTGAAATGCCATCCCAGAGGCTGGACCAAAGTTACATATCCATTGAGATAGCAGAGTAGAGTGTACTAGTGCATCATGATCCTACCTGCTTATTCACTGTCATTCCTCCCCAGCAAACACCCTGTCAATGCACCAGAATAAAACCCAAAGAGACATGTAAGGTCTCTCCCAACAGGTTAAGATTTCTCTAACAAACAGTCAGCTAATTTTCCAGGCACCAATGTATTAAATACCTCTGTGCCTTTTTTTATGTTCTGAGCATAACAAAAAGCCCTATATACCCCACCCATACATTTGCAGTCACAAGTCTGCTCCAGCAGACAGCTTGAGTTTTCCTTTCCAAGACTATAATGTCATCACCTCAATACAGTGGTGAAGGACAGAGGATACAGATCTTATCCCTTGACACTTTGTCTATAGATCTGTTGTGAATTCTGTGCTTTTTAAAGGAATATTTTTAACATATTTTTTCTTTTCACTGCTATGATTACTCTTTCCCTTTTATCCCATGGATTTATCTGCCTTCCCTTTGCACTTTCACAAGCTTACATTGATTGCTGTGCCATACAATCCACCATCATCTTGTGTGTGGCAAGCTTTAAATTAAAATCCCAACAGGTAACCTCTTTTGCATTCTTCTGATGGAACTTCAGAAAAAAAGTTGCTCTACTGGTCCATTACAAGCTCTTTGTAAACGTGTCCAGTTGTTGTTTCCTGGGACTGTCCAGCCTTCAATGGCACAGCAGCAAGCTGTTAAGTATGTCAGACAGAAAAGTAATGATAAACTTATATGTAATACAAAATGATGTTTTTCCCCCCTCATTTCACACTGAAGAGGATGAGTTTCTTGGTGACTGCCCAAAGCAAGGAGAGATTACACTCCTTTCAGTGCTCTACATGTGCACTTTCACTGAAGTTTACTTCTAGTTGACATGCTTCTTTCAGTCATGCCATTCTTCAATACATGCAAACAAAACTCTGGTAGAGAGAGCACCAAGAAGACTGTAAAACAATCCTGCTCCAAGGCACAAGCTCTTCTATCAAGAAGAAAAAGCCACAGGAGTGGGTTTTTTTCCCTAGCACCGCACTGGCTCCATCTGTCTTCAGCTACTTGTCACTGACATACACAAATAGCATATTTCCAAAGGTAGTGTCCACTGAGGCAGGTTGCAGATAGATCTGCCTCTTTTCGTGACATGTCTTCTTCTATATCCTGTATGCTTGTACTTGCTCTATGACTCATCCCTTTGTGTCAAGAGCACAACGTTCATCTCACAGCCCCTGCATAATACACTTGGGATCGCAGAATCTCAGAATTTCCTAGAATGGAAATGACCTTCAAGGTCATCTAGTTCAATCACTAACCTAACACTGAGAAGACCTTGACTAAACCATATCCCTCAGCAGTGTGTCCACACAACTCTTTAATACCTCCGGGGATGGGGACTCAACCACTTCCCTGGGCAAGCCATTCCAGTGCCTGATAACCCTCCTAATATATTTATAGAAATATTTCTTCTTGTGTTTTACAGACCAAGACAGATTAGTTTCTAGATGGGCTTTGGACTTTCTAATTTTCCCCCTGCATAGCCTTACTACCTCTTTGTAGTCATCATGTGTGAGCTGCCCCTTCTTCCAAAGACCATAAATTCTCCAGTTCTCCCTTTTTCCCTGAGTTGCAGTCACAGCTTCCAGGCAGGTGGTCTTTGCTGACAGCTTGTATTACAGCTCATGGAGACAGCCTTCTCTTGCACCTTTAGGACTTCCTTCTTGAAGAGTGTCCAGCCTTCCTGGACTCCTGTGCC